>JAUELO010445420.1:0-13755 GCA_032357855.1 Amphibolips quercusostensackenii | reverse complement strand
TGTATGTCAAACTTTTTTCTGAACACGATAACATAAAAATGGATGCAGACAAACTTATGAAATTTAGAGGTCTTATTTTAATCGCAAATATCTTGAAACTGACCAAAGGGTTTCTAAAAATATTTATTGCATTTTTTTAGCACTTTATAATACTTTAAAAATCGGGTTATCATTGTACAACTTTTTTTATTAACACAATGTAAAGTTGATGCATTAACAAAGAAGATTCCTTATTTCTAGGCAAATCGATAGACCTATAATATTAAAACACTTTATTAAAGGTTAAGGAACTCACGCTCATTCGTAATATCCGAAACATATGTTGTAAAAAGAAAAAATTTTGTTATCAACATAACTTAAAGTTGATGCATGAATAGAAAAGACTTTTTGATCATAAATTTTTAAATAAAATTATTCTTTCCATTTTTGTAGAAAAAAATATAAAGATGGAAAAGGGATAGTGTGCAACAGAATTTCCCCCTCCCCTTGTCCAGATCGAAAAATTACAATTTCAAATAAAAACTTTGATTTGTCTGATTTGTCATTGTATTTAAAAATTTGTTGTGTTATTTTGTAATTTTTTATTTGTTTTTGTGAAAACAATTGCTAAACCTAATAAATTTTGCGTCTTTTTAATGACTTTTTGCTATGATACTTTGCAAGTTGGCAAAAATTATTCTTTATTTAAACAATTTTTATGAAAAAATTCACAGTTGCAATAGATGGACTCAATCTTCGTATTTGGTATCAACTAAGAATGTCTTCTTGATGACTCTGTGCTATGATGCTTTGCGAATTGACAACAATTATTTATTACTTGAATAATTGCTATAAAAAATATATTTTGTGTCCTTTAAATAACTCTTTCTATTAGACTCTGCAAATTGTCGACAATTATCAATTATTCAAACAGTTTTTATAAAAAAAATTTACAGTTGCAATGAATAAGCTCAATTTTCGTATTCGATATCAACTAAGAATGTCCTCTTGATGACTCTTTGCTATGATACTTAGCAAATTGACAACAATTATTTATTACTAAAAATATTGCTATAAACAAATGCATTTTATGTCCATTGTCTGCCCACATTTGGAGCAATGTATAATAAAGGCGTCGAATAATTATTAATTTTGCAATAATTCTACCTTAGTGTCTTACTTTTTAAAAATTTGATTAACATAATTAAACTAGTATTCAGTGAAATTCCGCTTACTATTAGATTTAGAGTCCACTGTGTTTGTAGGAAAAGAGTTTTATTTTATTTAAGCAATCTTAAAGAGCAAATGAGTATACATTACTGCAATTAATAAAGGGATTGGAATTATTTATTTAATGGTATTTACCAATAGGTCTGGTGAACATCACTAATGTAAAAAACAGGATAATAGTCACAGTCTTCATGTTTTAGAAAAAAGAAAGTCCATTTATCTACAATTTGAATACGAGTTTAATAAATATTGAGGACAGAATGCTTGCGTATTTTATACTGGCGGCTGTCTTATTTATCCTTCTTATTTGCTTCTCTTTGTTTATTGTGTAAATTGCGCATAAAAATCGTAAAAATACTCTGAATTTATGCCATTATTATATGCAATTGATTTACACTAACTAATGTATCATTTTCTATACGAGCGAATTAAATTCTCTTTAATTATAATACATAAATCTTCCTTTTTGTAAAAAATTGACAAAAGACAAAACAATTTTGGATGCAAATTCAAAATATTGAATAAAGATTTATTTTTAAGATTATTTCTTCATTTGTTTAAATGATTATAAAGGTATAATTTTGTTGACATTCATGAGAAAAATTAAAAAGATTTTTGAAATTTTTAGATACGTCAAATCTAAAATTTCACAAAAAAGTTCATTATCAACCAAATATTTTAATACTAAAACAAAAAAAATTAATATTTTACAAAAAATTTGATAGCTGATATTTCTACCTAAAAAGATTTCCATTTTGAATTAAAAAAGTTACATTCTTTAAAAAAAAAAACAAGTTTTGAATAAAATTGTTAAATCCTAAGCCAGGAAAGTTTTATTTTTAACCAGTTGTATTTTCAACCAAAAAACGTTAATCAAATAATTTTAGAAACCTTTCAGAATTTTCAAAAAGCTTTTAAATTTATGGTCCCAAATCTTCAAAAATCTATATTTTTTCAAATTTCTTGACTAATTTAAATGTCGAAAATATTTTCGTATCTTTTAAAAACATCGGATATTGTGTGTAATGTTTTGAAATCCTAATAAACATTTTCTTGTGATTAATTGTTACAAGGTAAAGAATCACTCTTAACACATATTTTTTCATATTTTAAATTATTTTCGAAATATTAAAAAAATGCTAAATATCTGTGAAAATTTTGAATATCAATTCAAAAATCTCATGAACTTTGACCTCTGTTTTCAATTTTATTTTCAACTTTTTGGTTGCCTTATTTCCGTACGGGGATTTGGTAATCCAACGCTGCTTTCTTTTTTTATAAATTTTATAATGATGGGTAAAAACTAAGTTTAGAACTTTAAAATTGAACATGATTGTCTCATAAATCTAAAGTATTGATATAATTTCAGTGCGGACAAAAGCGTCTGATAAAAAACAAATTATTTTGAAGAACAAATGAGGCAGTAACAATAGAATAATTTTCCAAGAATAATGATTAGTTAAAATCTTTTTCAAGATTTTGATAAGTGAGCTTCTTTCTTCAAGGCAATATAGACACAAATCTTTATTATTTTTTTTACCGTACTAATATTTGATAATACTGTTAAATCGCTAAAAAAACTCTTTTCCTTCAAACACAGTACTTTTTAAATCTAATAATTCTTAAAATTTCGCTAATTGTTAATTAAATTATTCTAGTTTAATTAGAGAAAATTAAGTAGAAAAAGTTTGATAAAAAATTACACATTGTTGCACGCCTAAACCGGAATCCGCCCACAGTACCATAAATCGTACGTTTTACACGCAAAACGAAAATCGCGGTTGCTGACGCTTTTTGAACTTAAAACCCGTACTACTGCCTTATATCATCGACGTAACATGCTAGAGTGTCCCTCCAGTATCGGCTATGTTGATTTGGCAACACCGCTGTCGCGAGAGGTACTTAATAAGTCAAAATGATTTCAACAAAAAATTGTGCGGATTTGGGTTAATTTTATTTCAATGTTTTCTTTTTTACCGTTAACAATTTATTTCATTTACTAGAAATTTAACTACCCTATTCTTTTTCAAATTGATATTTTAATTTAAAAATGAAACCACTTTGTTAAAATTTTATTTCTTCTGGTTGCAAATTTGTCGCTTTATTTAAGAATTATCATAATGGTAGAAGATATAATTACTTAGTGGATTGTTAAACTCTTTTGTGAATTTTTTGTGTCGAATATCAATTATTTCAGTTAAACTTTGTTACAAATTAATTATGGACAGAAGACTGCAATCCAACTGATAAGATGGACCAGGATCAAGAAGAGACTAGTGAGGCTCACAAACCAAAACTGTTTTTACAAATTAAAATTTATAACTCAAAATTAAAAACATATGATATAACATCAGCTATTTCAGAAAAGCTGTAAATAAATCAAAATCAAAGTAGTTCAATGTTAAAAACGTCAATAATATAAAAAAACTTATTTACATGCCAAACTGAGATCATTGATAATTTAAAAAAAGTTTGAGTAAACGATTTCATTAACAAGTTTGAGTGACTTGAAGACAAATTCCATAGCCAAAATCCTAACCGAAAACTTAATAATGAGTATCTCATCAATTTAACAGAGGAAGATATTCCTGGTAATATAGGTTACTTCCTGAGCCTTAATAGTAAATTTTGTATCAATAAGAAAACAAATCTTAACGCTTGAAGAAACTTTAGCTTGTATTAAAGACAAAATGAATATCATACCTTGTGAGAAAAGAACGAAGTTAAGGTCTAGAATTCTAAGTAGTTCACAACAAGTGCTTGATAACAACGTTGTTAAAATGCAAAAATCTAAATTAGAATTTTTTGGTAAACGAACACAAAATTTTTTCAAACAAAATCTTGACATCTTAGGAACCAAAGACAACAAAAGCAACATTTCTGTTGCTTGATTATAAAACTGATAGAAAACCAAATAAAAGCTTTACGACTAAGGTACACGATAAGCTTTACTCATTCATCAGCAAATTATCAAAAGAAATGAGCTCACGAATTCTGAAACTTCAACAGATATAAAAACTTATGATCTTCGTGAATTTGTAGCAAAACCTAAGCAAAAGATCAAAGGCACTTTTAAATCAGGTGTGAAAAATATTTGGGGCTTGATAAATGATTTGTAAAACATCTATAAACTAATAAAGCACTCACTTTACGAATATACCTAAGGAATTAGTACTAAAAAGCATTAGGATTTAATGTTTCAACATCCGATAGTTTAGTAATATCCCTGTTGCTCAGTTTCTTGAATTAATGGAATTCCGCTGGATAATGAGCATTGCATTTTTTCAAAAAATATCTTCCACTAAGTCTTCGAAATCCGTGTGTTGTCTTCTTTGTCTGTTATTATATCAGACCCTGTGATTGAGACCCTGGAGAGCAATTTTATCAAAAAATTTAAATTCTTAACTTTTATTTTCATTATTGCTATGTTGATGATGTACTTACCTGTTTTCGTTAAGACAACATAAATGAACTGCTTTCTAAATTTAATGTTTACCAGCCACGCATTTAAATCACAATTTAAACTGACAATGATAACAAATTTAATGTTAGAGATAAAATCTCTGTAATGAATGGTTTCGTAGAGAGTGGCGTTTCATTTACCGGTATAAGCTTTGAAAACCAAAATTAAAACGAACAATTGCAATTAGCTTTATGTGTAGTTTGCTTTTAAAATTAACAATTGCGCTTTGCAAACTGAACAATTATCCAACACGTGTTTGTAAGAAATAAATAAAAAAAGATTAGAATGCCTAAACAATAAAAACACAAGTCCATTCTATCTGGAATTGTAGATATCAGATTTTCTACTATTATCATCAGAGTTGTACCTTCCGTCAACAAACTTGCTAGATTTTATGAAAGGGTGTTCAGAGATTTTTACTTACTAGTCTTATATAAATATAAATGAGATCCATATTAGTGATTTACGAAACTGTTATACATAATTCGTTAGACAAAACAAGCACTACTTCCAAGATAGATTCAGAGAATACAAAAATGATTGCAAGAACGAATATAAAATCGACAATCTAGACTAATCTATTCCGTTGAAATTTAAACGTATTTTAAAACAGTTTTTTTATCTTAGAAAGTTGTCAATCTCTTAGAAGTAGAAGTTGGAAATATATGAATCTAAAAAAAAACCTTTATAAAGAAAGCAAATTAATTTGCAGGATCCTAGACAGTTCTTTCAGAGGTATTATGCTGGTCATAACTCACCTATGACTTTCACAAAAAGTGCCCTTCGGCAGATATACATGTTTAAAAATAATTTACGGATTCGCGAAAGCCTATTACTTTTATATGAAGTAAATTGATGTTAGTGATATGTAAGACATTCAGAGAAAAAGTTGTTTTATGATAAAAGCATTGTCCTGGTCATTGTTTTGTGTTGAACCACTTGAATAGTCAATGAAAAGTTTCAGCGTGTTCCAAAACAGTTTTAGTGGATCTTCAGAAGTTGTAAGTTTTTTAAAAGTATACATCAGAAATAGGTTGAACTAAATAAAAACTTTTAAAAAGAAAACAAGTGAATGTAGAGAACCGTAGATATTTTTTTATAGACGTATCATGTTGGTCATGACTAACCTATGACTTTTAATGAAAAGTAAAATAATCGCTTTCCAGCAGATAGAAATTAAGTTGCTTAAAAATCAATTAAAATTCCGCGAAAGTTAATTATTTTTATTCGAAGTGACTTGATGTTGATAATATAAAGACCACTCACAGGAAAAGTTGTTTTCAGATAAATGCATCGACCTGGCCTTTGTTTGGTGTTGAACCACTCAAATAGTCAATTGAAAGTTTTGACGTTTTCTTAAACAGTTTCATTGGATCTTGAGTAGTTACTTATCTATCAGAAGTTTTAGTTAAAAATAGGTAAATCTAAATAAATGCTCTTGGAAAGAAAGCAAGTAAATGTAGAGAAAGCTAGATATTTTTTCATGTTAGTATTATATTTGTCATGAATAACATTCAAGTTTCTTGAAATAAAAGCATCGTCCTGGTCTTTGTTTTGTCTTAAGCAATTTGAATAGTCAATGAAATGCTTCAACGTTTTCCGAAACAGTCTTAAAGGATCTTACAAAGTTGTGAATCTTTCAGAAGTGGTAGTCAGAAATAGTCAAATCTAAATAAATACTTTTGCAAAGATAATAAGTAAATGTAGAGAAACAGATATTTTTTTATAAAAGTATTATGCTGGTCATGACTAACTTATGACTTTCAATTAAATGTTTCAATAGTTTTTAAAACATTTTCAGTGTATGTTAGAAAGTTGTAAATCTTTCAAAAGTGGGATTTTGAAATGAGTAAAACTAAATTAATACTTTCAAAAAAAAAAGCAAGCAAATGTAATGAAACATAAATGTTTTTTTTATAAAAGTAATATATTGGTCATGACTAACATTTGACTTTCAATTAGTAGTAGAACTATCGCCTTCTAACAGATATTAATAAAGTTGTCTAAAAATCAATTACGGTTTCGCGAAACTTAATTATTTTTATCTGAAGTGAGTTGATGTTGATAATCCAAAGGACACTCAGAGGAGAAGTTGTTTTCAGATAAAAGCATGGTTCTGGCCTTTGTTCTTTGTTGAACCACTTAAATAGTCAATTAAAAGTTTTGAGGTTTCCTTAAGCAGTTTTAGTGGATCTTTAGCAGTTGCAAATCTTTCAGATGTGTGAGTCAGAAATAAGTAAATCTAAATAAATACTTTTAGAAAGAAAGCAAGCAAATGTAATGAAACAGTGATGTTTTTATATGAAAGTATTATATTGGTCATGACTAACCGTTGACATTCAATAAAGAGTTGAACAACTTGCCTCGCGACAGATATAAATAAAGTTGTATAAACATTTATTACTTACCTGCGGAATTTTATCATTTTTACATAAAGTGATCTGATGTTGATAATCCGAATAACACTCAGAGAAAAAGTCGTCCTGAATTAAAAGCATTGTCCTGGTCTTTGTTATGTCTTGAGCAACTCGAATGATCAATTAAATGTTTCAATAGTTTTTAAAACATTTTCAGTGTATGTTAGAAAGTTGTAAATCTTTTAAAAGTGGGAGTCATGAATAGGTTAATCTAAATCGATACTTTTAGAAAGAAAACAAGTGAATGTAGAGACTCACATGTATTTTTGAAGTATTATGCTGGTCATGACTAACCTATGACTTTAATAAAGAGTAGAACAGCTGCCTCTCGACAGATATGAATAAAGTTGTGTAAAAATTAATAAAAGATTTGCAAAAGTTAGTTAATGGCATATGAAGTGATTCAATGTTGATAATTTTGATGACACTCAGAGAACAAGTTTTTTTGAAATAAAACATCGTTCTGTGCTTTGTTATGTGTTGAACCACTTAAATAGTTAATTTTAAGTTTCAGCGTTTTGCAAAACAGTTTTAGTGGATTTTTAAAAGTTGTAAAACTTTTAGAAGTGTGAGTCACAAATAGGCGAATCTAAATAAATACTCTGAGGAAAAAAACAAGTGAATGTAGTGAACCATAGATATTTCCTTATAGAATTCTCATGTTCGACATGACTAACCTATGACTTACAATTAAAAGTAGAACAACCGCCTTCCGGCAGATATAAATAAAGTAGTGGGAAAATTAATTTAAAATTCGCGAAAGTTTATCAATTTTATCTGAAGTGATTTTATGTTTATAATCCAAATGACACTCAGAGGAAAAGTTTTTTAAAATCAAAGCATTGTCTTGGTCTTTGTTTTGTGTTAAGCAACTTGAATAGTCAATTGAATGTTTCAACGTTTTCTAAAAACAGTTCTAGTGGATGTTAGAAAGTATCGAATCTTTAGAAAGTGGAAGTCAGAAATAGGTAAAACTAAATAAAGACTTTTAGAAATAAACAAGTGAATGTAGAGACCCATAGATATATTTTTTTTTTTCAGTATTATGCTAGACATGACTAGCATATGACTTTCAATAAAGAATAGAACAACTGCCTCTTGACAGATATGAATAAAGTTGTGTAAAAATTTATTTAAGGTTCGAAAAAGTTCATTAATTTCATCTGAACTGATTTGATGTTGATAATCAAAATGACACTCAGAGGAAAAGTTGCTTTGAGATAAAACATCTTCCTAAGATTTTTTTTTTGATGAAGCACTTAAATAGTCAATTAAAAGTTTTATTGTTTCCAGAAAAATTTTTAGTGGATCTAAAAAAGTTGTGAATCTTTCAGGAGTGTTAGTCAGGAAAAGGTGAATCTAAATAAATGTGTACTTTTAGTAAGAAAACAAGTGAATGTAGAGAACCATATACATTTTTTCATTAAAGTATCACGTTGGTCATGACTAACTTAAAACTTTCAATAAAAAGTAGAACAATTGCCTTTCCGCACATACAAATAAAATTGTCAAAAAAATATTTTGGGATTTGCAAAAGTGTATTGATTTCATCTCAAGTGATTTCATGCTCATAATCCAAAGGACACTCAAAGGGAAAATCGTTTTCAGATAAAAGCATTGTCCTTGTCTTTGTTTTGTGTCCATCCACTTGTATAGTCAGTTGGAAGTCTAAACGTTTTAAAATAGTTTAAGTGGATCTCAGTAAGTTGTAAATCTTTATGGAGTTGGAGACAGAAATAGGTAAATCTCAATAACCACTTTCATAAAAAAAGCAAGTAAACGTAGAGAGCCATAGATATTTTTTTTTTTAGAAATACTATGTTGGTCATGTCTAACCCATGGCTTTTAATGAAAAAAACAACAACAGCCTTTTAGCAGATATAATTATAGTTGTGTAATAATTAAATCTGGATTTGTAAAAGTTTATTATTTCTACCTAAAGGGATCCTATGATGATAATCGGAAACCACTCAGAGAAAAAGTTGCATTCAAACAAGAACATTGTCCTCATCTATGTTTAGTTTTAAAGCACTTTAATCTCTTTTTAACATAAACAGAATTATTCAGTTCCAAGATCAGGTAAGCTTGTCACTAAAGGATTACGTGTGCTAAAAAAATTTTTTTTTTGGACAAATGGAATTCCTTTTAACCTTGAATTTAACAAATAATTGAATAATTGATAAGAATCATCCTTTTTATTTGCAAAATTGTCGTGCTCATCATCTATGAATAAATTGGTTGCAGTTGATGATACCACCATTTAAGTTCATGCA
Source organism: Amphibolips quercusostensackenii (assembly GCA_032357855.1). Taxonomy (NCBI): domain Eukaryota; kingdom Metazoa; phylum Arthropoda; class Insecta; order Hymenoptera; family Cynipidae; genus Amphibolips; species Amphibolips quercusostensackenii. Next base: position 4,393 of record JAUELO010445420.1, on the reverse strand, counting down.
GTTTTACGTCACGAAAGTTATTTGGGGCGAAGTGTTGTTTATCCCGTTGCAACAACCATATTTCTTTAAGCATAGATAGACGAAACAATTGACTATGCAAGAGCAGATAAATAGCGTGATTGTCAACGTGGCTAAATTAATATTCGAGAAGAAATCTCTGAACAAGATGTTTATTCCGTAAAGTCATCAGAACACGGATATAAATTACTAAGTTCAATATTTCCTATTGAATCTTTTCAAACTAATTTCATTTGTGTTTGTATTTATTCCTGAAAAGTACATGTTATGCATAAATAAAAATATTTCCTTTCCTGAGTGAAGTTGTGTAGTTATTTGTGCAGGCGCCCTATACATTTCCTGTTAGATTTCCTCGAAGTATTTGTATTTGTGTTTTGTATTTATTTATGAAAAACTTATAGGAATTTATATTACCAAATATATATTTTAATGCCAATTTTATTTTATATGGTTTGCTTATTTTTTAACTACATCTAATATAAGAAGTGTCCTTATGAACGTTTAAAGGAGGAAAATATAATCTGAATTTTCTCATATTGTTGTCGAAAACCTGATTGATCTCGACATTGCGTGAATATATTTTTTATGACTTTTATCAGTTTGCTCATCTATTGATAAAAATAATTATTTCCTGCATTATAAATTTGTGAATCCTCTAAATGTTTGAAAAATATTATTGATGAATGAGAAAAATTTTAATTTTTGATATTTTAATACTGAGCAATAATTCTGTTCTTAACATTTTGCTACCACACTATGATTTTCAGTCTTTTGTATAGTTTTAAATAGGTGAGAAAATTAACTAATGAACAAAAACATAGATATATTAATTCGCGAAGTACATTCACTGTCAGTACCAGATAAAAAATTGTCTGTATTTGAAACAAAAAAGTTTCCAGTAGCGCTAATGTAATTTTTAGAAAAATTGGAAATAATTTTGAATATAGAAAAAAAAAGATTTAAAAATAACCTTTTTAAATTGCCGTGCCTAAACAAATTTATGGAAACTTCAAGTTCTTTTAAAGATGTTTAGAAGCTTGAAAAGTTCTAAAATTATTTGAAAATATTTTGAATTATGAGAAGATTTTATAAAATTTTAAACAAAAAGTAAATTTTTAAAGATTTCGATAAAAAAGAAGCTTTAAATAATTTTCAAAGGTTTTAATAAATTAAAAACAGTTCTCAAGATTTTTGAAAATCTTTGAAGAATAACAATTCAAATGATTTCTATAAATATTAGAAAAAACCCACAGGATTGACAGTTCATTTCATAATTTTGAGAGATTCTTATACAATCTTGAAAAATACTCGATATGTTTCAAGAAATGAAATAAAAATAAAATGTACGTTTTCTAATATTATGAAATAAAATTTTAAAACTTTTAAAGCATTTTTAAAGTTATCCAGATAATAAGCGATTTTCTTTAAAAACCACGGAGCATTAAGTATTACTTTCTATTCATAAAAATCAAAGTTTGAACAATTTTTAAAAATTGAAAAAAAAATTATTTTGTAAAATTAGGAAAAAAATAGTAAGAAATAAAATTATTTTATAAGGTATTTGGAAGGCTTAAAAGTTAAAAAAGATTTAAAAATTTTTTTAACAAAATGTAAATTTTCGAAGTCTGAAAGTTTTTTTTAAACTTCGAAAAATTTTTAAACGTATCTCAGAAAATAAAAAAGTGTTCTAAATATCTCTAAGAAAATTTTAAATCTTTTTTTATTGTTGAAAATTAATTTATTAAAAATTTAAGAACTGTCGCAGGATTTCTAAAAAGGTCGAAAAAAATCTACAAGATTTGTAGGCAAATATTTTAATTTGAACAAATTTTTTTCAAATTTTATAAATAATTTAAGTTAGCTTAAAAGGCGTATGCAAATTAGTTTCTTTAGTGGACATTCAATACCAGTTAAAAAAAAAATTACCGGTAGGTGAAACATGATTTCTAATGGAATTTTGAATAATTCAGGTTTTCTTTAAAAAGAAGAATTTTAAGTTTTAAACTTATCAAGATATAGGGAAAAACTGGAAGATTTCGAGAAATTTTTTATAATTTTGCAGTATTCACAAAAATTTTAGGAAAACTTTCAGCTATTTTAAAAGATATTTAGAATCTTTAGATCTTAGGAAAAATTTGAATTATTTTTAAGAATTTTTAGTAGCTAAAAAAAAATTTTTTAAATGACCTAAAATATTCAACAATTTCAATAAACTTAAAACTAAAGGTAGATTTTTAAATATTTTTAAATGAAATTTTAAAACAAAGTGATAATAATAAAAAATAAATTTCTTGTGATTACTAAAATACGTTCTTATAGCTTTTTATTTTTTAAACATTAATGTATAAAGATTTTAAAAAATTAATTTTTCTGCTTTTTTTAATTAAAAAAAAACAGGTTGACATTTAAATCATTTCTTAAGATATATTAAAGGTTCAGATGTTTTGAAAATGTTTGGAACAATTTTAAACAAAATGTTGATTTTTGAAACTTTTAAAAATTTTTTCAAAGAACTTTGAAATGTATTTATAAAACAAAAAGCCCTTATTAAGATTTCTAAAAAACGTTGTAATGATTCTTAATTTTGAAAATAATTTATAAAAATTTTGAATTTTTTTCAGATTTCTAAGAAGGTCGAAAAAATATAGAAGATTTTAAGGCAGATTTTTAAATTTTAAATGTAAAAAATAGTACTGTTTGGTTCCAAATTTTTTTCTCCGTTTCATATTTTATATACTTAAATTAAAGTTGATTTATAAGTTGTTTAAAAATAACTTTGCTGGCTTAGGATTTATTTTTTTAGTTTTAAATGCATATTGTAATTCATACTATTTTTTTGAAAATTCTTTATTTCAGTGAGAATATGAATCATTATTAAAATGCTTGTTTTGAAATTAAATTTATTTCCAAAAGTGTATATTGCTGAAGAAAAAATTTCAACTATTTAGCAAAAAATTCGCCTTTCCTGCTAAATATAAGAGTGGCTGGAAATTGAGCATTCTTGGTTGAAAATTCGAATACTTTGCTGATAATGAAGTTTCTTTAATTTTTTATTCAACGTATATATCTGAAACCTTAAATGAGTTTTTAAAATTTTCCTCGCTTATATCAAGAATATTATGATTACGCGACCTCAGAAATAAATAATCTCGAAAAAAAATAATTATTTAAATTTTTTTTCATTAAAAATTTTTTTCTGCAGCAAATCGAAAAACTGCGGGCGCAAGTTATTTTTTAACTCTGCTATCTTATTTCACTTTAATTCGACCCGAAACAGCAAAGAATCGAAACTTGTTACGATTTTCATTAATAAAAAAAAATCAAATTATAAAATTCCTAGAATTAAATTATCAAATCCAGCGTTCTCAAAATCTTTATCGATTGAAATTTTCTGTTTAACAGTTATTTTTTTATTTAGGTTTAAATTTTCAGATTAGGTCAAACTTATCAAAGTAGACTACCATCAATCGAATGTAATTTTTGTATGCTGTAAAATTAATTTCCAACTGGCCCTTCTGTTTGAAAAATTTTGCTAGATTCTGGTCGCGAACAAAATCATTTTTCAAAATTTATTTACAATTTTCTAGAAACCTTTTTTTTAAATATTAAAAATTAAAATTTATTTTTAGAATATTGATTGTTTATAACCAATTAAAACTTTTTTGGAATTAAAATCTTTGTTTGTAAACGTACATTCTAAAAATCTTTTTTTTGAATATACAGGCACTGAATCTGTTAAGAAAAATATAAATTGTTTATAAACTAACATAACCTAATTGAAAGGAATAGTAATTACTATTACTAGTTCTTTTTGCATTTCTATCTGCAAAAATGTAGAATAATGTGCGGAAATTGTATTTCTTAGACAAAAATAAAAGTACGATTTGTTTATTAACAATTAATAATTTTTTGAGCAAATCTTATGTTTGTATAATTAGATGGAACATTCATAAAATGTACTATCTTAAAAAAAAATTCAATGTAGGAATCGTCAGAATCTATTTAGCTTTCACGATGATTTATTATGATTGAATGAAAGAATTTTTTGCGGATTTCAATCGTGTGGTGAACAAAAATTCTTGCTGACGTTACGCAAACACAGCGGTTCACATTTTCAGGGATAACATGAAACTAAAGTTTTAGGTTATGTTGATCTTGCATATTCTCTACGATGCCTGTAATTGGCAAGAGCGCTCTACTATGGACGCTGGTTGAGCCTGATTGGTTAATTAAGTCTTTTTTGAAAAAACCCCAAAAGAACGAGAAGATAAATCGTATTAGTATTATATGGATTGTTCCTATTGATGTTATCAGGGTGTTTTAAGATTTAAATTGCTTTTCTGTGTTTTTTCGGAAAAATATTGTATGTATTTGC
>JAUELO010445396.1:0-13760 GCA_032357855.1 Amphibolips quercusostensackenii | reverse complement strand
GTTCCGTCGGCTGGGTGCTGTAGCTCGACAGAACGCGCTGAAGGTCGACGCGGGGTTTCTTGGTGATGACCGAACTAGGCACGGGTGTGACGATAGGGGTGCCCTGAGGGTTTTGGACGGCTTGTATTTGGTGACAAAGACGAGAGTGAAGGTCAGGAAAGGAGTGTTTTTTACAGCAACCAAGCATAGGTTTATCTCATGAGAAACAAGCAAAAAAAAATTTCAAAGACTGATATTAACACGGCGGGGGGGGGCGATCGCAAGAGAAACTGAATGCGGGGCTAGTGACATTGTTGTACCTACAAGATCCAATTCAGTTAAAATAAAAGTTCGATGCGCGACGCGGTGAAGAGAATTAGAACAGATGACGAGCGCGCGTGAGGGAGAAGACACAGCGGCGGATCCCAAAGAGAGAAAGAGAACGGTGCACTAAAGACAGATGGGTGCGGGGCCTCGACAATGTCGAAAGTCTAAGTCCTGAAAAGAAACAGTATCGCCGAAGCCAAGCCTAACTACGCAAGAGAATCAAAAAACCGAGCGGAAGCAATTTCCACACGCGCGTGAAGAAAACAAACACGGAGAAATGATTCAAGTCGGCCGCGGTTAATTTACTACTCTCGGCTCGAGCTTGAACCCGTAATAGAGGTGGGTGCGGGGCCTCAGCAGTGTCCAGCCTTCGAGTCCTAAGAAAAGCAAAATAAATATAATAAACAGCACAACACTCGCGTAAATCAATGGCACAAAACAAAGGACAGACAAACGGACATACCAAAAGACAGACACGTTCCTAAAAACCTGTTTTTCCGATTTAGAGAGTCTCATAACGTGGACATTTGGCGAAAACGGGGAAGGGGGCGGGGGTTGAACTTTACACAAATCGATTACCTTTTCTGATAAAAATGTAAAAAAAGTGTGACGCTTTTACATTACCAAGCACCCCCAACGGCGAAGGCTTAAATGAAGAGTCTGCTTCTGTACAGTTCCCCGCAGAGTATAGGTCAGAGTCTTGTTCTAGGACTAGACCTGGCTATATGTTTGTAATTTTCTTATATAGCAACTAAATTGCAAACAAATCTCATTCCGATTTAAAAATTCTCCTTATCAGTTGACGTGGACTCCACCAAGTGCATGATTTATCACGAAAAATAATAATTGTTGACAATTTAAACCTTAAAAAATGGTTTAAACTAGTAAAATTGTTAAAAAAATTAAAAATTTATTTTGAAAAACTTAAAATTCTGTTATTTATCAAATATAAATAATTACCTGAGTAAATATTCCAAAATGCTGTCTTTATCATGAATTTCACATTGAGCAGATATTTTTTATTTTTTAGAGTATATTCTGTCCACAAGACTAAGATGTTGGAGTAATTGTGGCGGCAATCAAAAGTTAATGTGTGGAAATTATTTCTTGAACATTTCTAAAGAGGTGACCAAACTTTATTTTACAAAAAGTTAATGAGAAGTACTTTCTTTTTCCATGTTTTTGAAAATCGAGATTTTTCCATTTAAAACCCCATGTTAATCTTTACAGCCTGGGATCATCGACTGCTGTTGATCGATTTACAAAAAAGTGTGGAATTTTTTTTCGTGGAAAGAAACAAATGGGGGTGGTGCATCAAAAGTTTTTAATACTCTTTTCAACTGATTGAAAAAAAAACCACGCCATATTTACCACTATTTACAAAAATGTAATTGTAAGTTAATCCTCACTGTAGACGCAGAATAAAATTTTAGTATGTATAATATACTGACATATCTGAAAAGTTGCTAAATAAAAAAAAAAATTTATTTTTTATTTTTACAAACATATGACCGCGTCTAGTCCTAGAGCAAGACTCTGACCTATACTTCGCAGGGATCCGCACAGAAGCAGACCTTTTTTTCAAGCCTTTGCCGTTGTGGGCGGCTTTGGAATGGGTGCAAGTCAGAATTTTTTTTGTACTACTATTTCCTTTCAAGACTTTAGCATACGTAGCTTATCCAAATCCAACTAATGCAAACTCAATTTACAGGAAACTAGATAATTTATTTCGCTATTTATTGGCCCGAGCTTTATCCGTGTACTGAGCTCTTTCTTCTAAACCTTAACTTGTCCTAATATCTTTATTTAAGCCGGAGATATTTTTTTACATTAACGATTCTAGTGAACATAATTTTGAATATTTTCTAGTTTTCAAAGTTAGGCTTTATTCACCAATAGACATGTGATCCACTCGAATTTTTTTCCCAAGTGTTATGACTTTTTGTCTTAATAATTAGTATAGTAATCTCAATTTAGTGGTGTTAATAAACAAATAATTGGTACCAGCAGACACTGAAGTACAATTTAACTATGCTTTCTGGACACTATCACTCAAAAAAAAGTTGTATTAAAACAAAAGCATCGTCCTTTAGCCTGTTTTGTTTTGAACGCAGTGAATATATTTTTCACACAAACAAAATTATTTAGCTTTCAATAAGTGTACGTAAAAAAAATTGATTTCCTCACGTGATCATGTTATTGGATATGCCTTTCAATTTCTCACTGGCAATGTGTTTCCCATAACCGATAAGTTTATTCATTTAGAATAATAAAATATTATTGACTAATAATTGTCTCTATCATGAGTACAGATGATATATATATATATATATATATAATCGGAATATAAGAAATAAGGAAAGTGATGGACTCTGAGCTGCAGAAAAAAATTTAGAGTTGTAAACAAAAACAAAAATAAAATGAATAAAATCCTTGAGGAGTTAAAAGAAAAAATCTCTGAAACAACACAAAAATCACATAAAGTTAATAATTTTTATGGTCACAGCGATTTAAGTCGACAAATGCCTGGGAAAGATGATTACGTATCAGTAAAGAAGAATAAAGTTTGAGTATATATACAAAAGCGGCGACTCTTGCGAAATTTAAAGGAGATATACGAGGATTACAAGGAAAAATATCCTGACTGTAAGGTAACGTTTATCAATTTGGCGGAATTGAGACCGAAGGAATGCATTTTAGCGGGCAAAGGTTTGAAGTGAATATAGTGACGATTCCAAACAATCTCTTTAACAAGATGTCTTTGGCATTATGCGATTCCGGTAAAAATGTTACTAATGTAATTCAGGATGCTATCTGAAATTACTACTAGTGTCAGACACAAATAACAATTCACCCCTTTGTTGTTTATCGTAAAGAAAATAAGAAAGTAGTACACGACATTTTCATGATCATTTCGAATTGCCTTCATCATGATTCAAGTGCCGTTTATTTGTTTTTAAAGAAAGTGATTTCAGAACGAAAAAGTCGATATTTAGAAAAAGTTAAACATTTGACCGATAAAGCTGGTTCGCAATATAAGAAGAAATTTAATTTTATCAATCTTGCGCATTTTGAAGAAGACTTCGAAATCAAAAGTCAATAGCACTTTTATGCTACTTCTTATGGAAAAGAGCCTTGTGTCGAATTATTTGGTACACTGAAGCGCGAAGATATAGCAGCAAGTCTGCGAAGAAAACGTGATAATCAGATTACCACGGCTTCCTTGTTGTACGAATGGGTCATCAGCGCTATAACAAAAGTAAAACTAATTCTTTGTGGAACAAGTGTATATGAAAACCATGCCAAATTCCTTTGCGATCGCTCTTTGAAAGCTCAGACAATTGATGGTCCAATAGAATTTAATTCCTTCATACTGATCAACAACCATCAAATCCGTTTCGAAATATATTTTGCTTCTTATGATACAGAATCGAAACTATTCTAGATATAAAAATCTACACCTAAACTCAAAAATTCTCAGCAAAAATAGAAATAATTTTGTAAACAGAAATGCCTAAGACGGCAGCCTTGCAACCGTGCTTTGTGCCAAAGCCTGCTGCCCGCCATGGCTCTTGCATAGCATAAAAATTCGACTGTAATACCGCCTTTGGTGAAATCCAAAAAAAAATTTTTTTCTTCATATTTTATATAGAATAGCATCTTGTTTCACAAAAGGCCTATAAGTTTCATAAATATTCCAAAAAAGTGTCGGAGATATAACAATTTAATAAAAAGTCGACCTCAAATTTGAAAATTGCGTACCTCCCAGAATTTTCAGGAAAAATTGTAATCTTTTGGCCAGAAAGCATTACACTTGAAGTACTTTAGCAACACCAAGTTTCATTAAAATTGATAATATGGCTGCTTAGATTAATATTTCTGACGGAAAACACGTCTAATCTAGCAATATCGAGTGTTAATTACTAACATATAAAGTCAGAACTTTATTTTGATTTACATATGACGTGCACAGTTGTTTTCGTGCAAATTCGCTCCATGCAGCTTAAATCGGAAAATATCTGATTTTCGCAAAGCTTAGAAAAACAATTTTTAGAATTGCACATATACTATATTATCAAATTTACCTATAAAATGCAGGATAAACGCCGAATCGAGGATAAGAGTATAAACAATCCTTACCTTTTCTGATTGCGAAAAAAAACTCATTAATATACTAATGAAGAGCTGGATAAGTAATTGTATTTAAGTAAAAAAGTATAGTGTGATGATATTTTGAGACTATAGGTAGATGTAATAATTATAATAATTCATACAAAAAGGCTCTTAGTTACTACTTGAAAAAAATTTACATTCAGCATGATCTATACAGAAATTTAAAGAATATTTCTTTACCGAGCTTTACCATGTCTTTAATATGCTCTAAGTGAGAAGTGAAGAAAAGTTGAATATTTGACTTAAAATCGCAACTTTTGAGGATTTCTAAATGATAATATTAAAAGTAATAATAATTTTTTCAAACAATTATTTTCGTTAAATTTAATTATTACCTCATTTTAAGTAAAAGGTTACCAAAAGTAGAAATTTTCTGAAAATGCTGCAAATTTCTATCATTACTGTAGCAGAAAATAGTTATAAACAATAAAACATCGTTTAAACAATTATTTTGGTTAAGCTTTAATAATTGTTACCCCACTTCTAGTAAACAGTTCATAAAAAATTAAACATTTCAGGATAAGCCGCAACTATCGTTAGCCTATCCATGAAGGAGGAATGAGGTAACGGCGAACCACACCTGTCCAGTGATGACGGCAACTGGTTTACAGATAGCTATAGAATCAAGAAGAAGGCAGGAGTAGATACATATCGTAGGAGTCGAATGGGCTTCACAATAACGATGGGTTTCTACGCCACAGTCCTGCAACCTGAGATTATAGCCATGCTCCAATGTGCCTATAACGCACAGGAGTATGTCAAGAAAAGAAACATCCGTGTATGTTTAAAACGTAGGGCTGCTATAACGGCCTTGAATGAAACACCGACTACGTCGCCACTAGTATGGAAGTGCTTTGAGGCACTAAACAACCTAGCGATGGAAAACCGAGTGACTGTACTTTGGATCCCTGGACACAGCGGAATAAAAGGTAATGAGATATCAGATAGGCTAGCAAAACTAGCATTAAGAGAAAAATTTACTAGACCTGAGCGAGTTGTAAGCATTTTCAGTAGGTAACTTACTTGAGAAATCATCAATCGGCTGACCAAGGAAAATCAGAACAAGTAGAAACTGGTCACTGGCTGCAGACAGGCCAAAACACCCTTGGGTTTGAAGCTAAACCTTAATCGACTGGAGGAAATACTTAAGTTCAGAAGGAAAGAGGTCAAAGTCCTAAGAAAAATATACATAGGACATGGAAACCTAGGATATCACAGATATAAGATAAAGTTCGCGAAGAATCCCCCCTGTCGTCTGTGCGGAAGGGATTATAAGACAGTTATTTGTATCCTTTGTCATTATCCCGCGATTGCGAAGAAAAGACTTACACTCACGGTCAGTGACTGGTACATCAGTGAGTCAGAAATTTTGGACAACAGCGTGGCTGTGGTCCCCGCCGTATCGAGAGGGCTTTAGGGTCACGCTGAAGGTGTTCGCACACGAAAATCCGTGGCAGTGCGCTGTAAATGGCTCACAGATAAGCCGTCTGCTTGAGAACACATATGGTCAGATCAAGGACCCTCTAAAAAAGGACGCGACGATCTACCAAGTAATCACGCATTGGTCGAGACGCGATTCGGGATGAATTTTCTTGGACGCTAATAGTAAGGCTTCAGTGGGAATACAATACGGGATACAGCTGTTGTTGTTGAGGTGCGCGCGCTAAAGTGGTATGACGACTTTCTATCCCGGAACGTAGCTGGGCATAGTGGTGGGGGAACATTGTTGCGTCCTTTTCTATAGGGTCCCTATGACCGAAAATCTTATGCAAACTTTTGTGCTGCTGCAGACTAAGCGCTGACAGGCACAAGTACATCGCTTGCTGGAGAACTTCGCGACGCACTTTTGTACGCATCGGCATGAACCGCAGCAGCAGGACGGGTTGCACGCGATTGGTTGACATTATGTGGTCGTGCGCAGACAGCTGGTTTGTACGTCGTCTCCTGAACACTGCAACGTATTTCTCATGCGAACACCTTTAAGCTCGCAAATAGACGCAACGGAATTACCCACGCATTAGGGGCTCTTACGGTTACGATACAGGAAATAATTTTAATAATAATCATACAATAAAACCTTATTTATTATTTGAAATATAAAACTACTGTTTCTTCAAAAGTATAATATTCTATCTGAAAAAGATGCACAGCACAAAATAATACTAAAAAATGCGGATGTGGATGCTTAATGTCAACACTGTGTTTCTTCAAAGTGTTATGTCAAAAGAAACAAAAAGAAACGTAACCTAATCTCGTACAGATCCCTAAAAAATCACGTTTCAAGCCTGATAACACGAGATACAAAAAAAATAGTGAAAAGCGAAATTTACCAGTATAAAAAGATGTGTAAATTTGGTTAACACTATTTTTTGGTAAGAAGTATACATGAAAAAATTAAAAAATAGGAATTCTTTAATCACCTAAAAAAATTGTATGTTTAAATTTCTCAGGGCAACTAAAATAAAATAATCAGGTAGAATAAAATTTGTACTTTATTTTCCAGTGTAAGAGTAAGCATTCTGGGTAACTGGTATAGAAGGAAATAACACATACATTAATTACAGTAGAGTTTAACATAATATAGAGCTTTAACAAAAGCAAGTGTTAGTTTTAAGCAAGTGGAACTATTTTAATTTTAGCACTTTTAGAACATAGGCTGCACTAATTTTAATTCAGAAATTTCTGGTATTACTATTTCAGTTTAGCAAATATAAATATACACTACGCTGTTTTTTTCATGATAATAATTTAACAATGAAACAATTTAAATCGCATTTTTTGAATTATAAGTTTAGCACTCTAAAATTTTAACGACTTAAGACTTTCTATTTCAAGCAATTTAACTTTAAATAGTATAGTTTTGTATATTTGATGTAAATTTGTTAATTTTGACATAGCAGTCAAATATTGACGAATATTAAAGAAATATTCTTTTTTTCGCTTACAAGTTGATCAACGTAAAATGTTCTTAATTAAAAAACAAAAAATTTTGCCCGCTTTTAATGTTTTATTGTTTAAGTCTTTCAAAGTGCACATTAAAATTTTTTAAACTGAAAATTCACGCTATAAAATGAAGAGTTGAAATGAAAAATTTACTATGCATAAGGTTTTAGAAGTAAACGTTGTAAATTGACTGATTTTATAATAAAACAATTTATTAGTTAAACTTAAAATTGAAAGAACGTTAAAATAAAACTTAATTTAAAATTTATTCTATAATGTGTTTGGTATATTTTCGTTTTCTAAAAATGTGTAAAATTTCCGCTTTGAAATAAATTCACTTTCAATCCTATGTTTTTTCTGCTTTAAAAAAAGTCCATGATCATTTATTTTTTCTAGAGTGTAACGGCCACCCTGAAATAGGAAATAAAAATTACAATATTGCTGTTGTCAATGTCTTGAACTTTTGTTACGAAAAAAGGCTTGATTGATTGGGGTTCACGCACGATATACTCGAAAACTCTTTGTGATCGCATGAGCACTGCTTAGTGGACATTCTGCTGCTTCTTCTGAGGTCAGTTCTTCAACCGTGCCGCTGTACATATTTATTTTGGCCCGTCTTCCGACACTTAAAATATTAGCCTCAATGAAAGGTTTATATATTCCACGAAAAATCGTTTGTCTCTTAAATTTTTCCAGTATTGCAAAGACGTCTCCATTGGACGCTGATAATACAATTTGTTCTCCGGTTGGAATCGGCATAAGTTCACTATGTTTTGTTCTTAATCGAATTGGCTTATCAAGAGGAAAAGTATATTTTTGAAGTTCAAATGTCCGGTTATGATTCTTGTTGGGAACAAGTCGAATAAGTCTTAGTTCTTCATGCTTAAATCCAAATATGTGAGGCAAATTATGGCTGGCAGAAGGAGATGTGAACCTGGAACGATTGAAAGGCTCATCTAGAGGGGGAGACCTGGCAGAAGACGGTCTGGCAAGAGAAAGAGTTCCTCCTGAAGAATTTGAGTCAAGAGAATAAGTAGATCTGTTACGAGAAACGCCAGGAATAGGTTGACCATCAGGCAGGCACTCAAACTGTAAACTTAATTCTGCAACAAAAAATTGAGGATTACATTTTTTCAAGTAAAAAATCGTGCATTGATATGTCATACGTTTTAAAATTTAATATGATTCTAGATGTAGTTGTCAAAATTGTTGTCAACTGCTTTCAACATTCTTATTTATTTCTGCCTGTGGTACAAAACTGAGGTAATTTGATATTTTAGATAATATTATTATCAAAACTTAATTATTATTATTATTACTAGATCGGAAGGAGGTCTAGAAGAAAATCTGCACTCAAGCTTTTTTGGCACGGATATCTTAATCTCCCTTTTTGGTAGAGCAAAATTTTTATTATCTTCAGTGTGTCGCTTGGACAAATAATAAAAATCCCACTTGTACTGAGTATCTTTTCTAAACACAGACCAATGTTCATATTTTAATTATATTATAATATTATTACTTCAATATAGTATGCTTATATAATAATCATCAAAAATCTCGCAATATTAAATATTATATACTAACAGGTACTGTGTAGACTTTATTTTGATTTACGTACAACGTGCACAGTTGTGTCTGTAAAAATTTGTTCTATGCAGCTCAAATCGAAAAATTTCTTATTTTCGCAAAGTCTAGAAAAATAATACTAAAATTGAACATATATCACATTATTATATTTACCTATAGAACTAAGGATAAGCGCCAAGCATAGGACGAAAATATGAACAATCTTCATCTTTTCTGATTGCGAAAAAAACTGATTAGTATACTAGTGAAAGACTCGATTAATAAGTGTATCTAGAAAATATTCCACTGCTTAATTAGCTGATATAATATATCACATAGATGTTATCTCTCACTGGCTTTAAATATATTCTTCTGTGATACTTAAATTTGATAACAGTCAGTTTAAATAAAAAAATTTTGGTTACAAATTATATTGAAACTGATGGCCCACATGTATTGTGTGATCTTTAATTTGTAGTTACATCTATTGGACATTGTTAGAATCTCTGCGCGTTTAGATTTTAATGTACGCGGTTAGACTTGTTTAAAATTGCTGCAGGCAGTAACTAATGACTTATCCTAATATTTATAAGCTTATATAATCTGTACTATTATCGTTATTCCTTAGATTAAATATACATATTTCACATTACAATTACATTTTATATAAGTAACTCGAGTAAAAATATTTCGTCTTAAGGTTCGTCTTGGCTTGTCTTGAGTTCGTCTCCAAGACGGCTTTGTCTCGCTTGCCGCTAGGGGCGAGACTTGGAAGTCAAAGATGTAAGTCTTGAATTTATGACCAAGGTTCACGACGAGTTATGAAGGCAAATCGAGGTGGACTTGTCTTGAGACGAGAAGTTCTATTGTAAGTCTTGAGACCAGTCTAGGTGAATTCGTCTTAAGACGCAAAGTACAAGCCTTAGAAAATAAACCAAATTTGTTCTAAAGAAACTTGTATTACAAGTCTATTATTATCAGTTGACATCTGCTAATGATTAAAATCTTATAACCGATAAAACTTGTGATTTTGAAATAAATGAGTTTCTAGTTTAAAATTTGAAACCTGTCAGTCACTAGAACGACAGGCATATAAAATTTTTTGTAAACAGATTGAAATTGTAATTTTTTACAAGTATCTAGTGAACTGTTAGAGACAGAAAAAAAATAGCATTTGTTAGATTCGCTATGCGTAGCACATAATTGTTGCAGTTAAACAAAATTATAATTACATACAAAATAAATACCATGCAGATAAATAATATTAACATTCTGTAAAATTAGAAGCAGATTAGTTATGATCCTCTGAAGCCTTGGAAGCTTTTTATTGTCGATGTCTTGAGTTCGACTCAAAGACGAAAAGTTTCGACTTGAAGACGAAAAATAAAGTATTGCTCGCGGCCATGGGCAAGACTTAGAGATACGTCTTTGCTATGCCTTGGCTATGTGTTGATGGGGAAAGGGGATCAATTGAAGACTTAGCCAAGACAAATTTTTTTCACTTGGAAAGTCTTAAGGAAAAAAAATTTCCTGATCTCTACAAGCAGACATCTGAAAAGAATAACCAACTACTACTCATAAAAACAAAATAAGTTTTTTTTGTTGTGAAAAACAAACAAACCAAGGTGAGTCGGCAACCACCCCTCTGGATAAAGCAAATCCCCTCAAGAAGATAAAAAATAACTTAAGGAGCCTTAAAGCACACTTTGAAATTCCTAAACGGGGAACCGTTAAGAGTAACCTGGTGGAAGTGTTGTACAGGGACTTAGGTAGACCTACGTGCGATGCTAATGCTTGAGCGTCAAAACAAGGAAAAGAAGACAATTTATAGGGTGTAGCCTTAAAGAGTTATCCCAAGATTTGAGGATTGCCGTTTAAAGAATAATTCTTTTATCGTCATCTGTTTGGATGAAGTGTCCCGAACCTGGCTCATTGACGCTATTAGCGGATTGAAACCTTGAGCTGGGTCTAAGATCACAGTGAGCGACAGCAAAGACCTTCCGAGACTGCAAAACCTGGAGTTGTCGAGAGTCTTAATAAGATCTACTATTGGCTTTACTGTGGGCTGAAGAAAATTAACATGAATATCCTCTCCGAAACCAAAACTACACCTGAAGACAGAGCTTCAGCTTTGTTGTTGAAGAATGTGGGGCAGAAAACTAAAAGCTAACTAGGACACCAGATGCCTGCCTTTAAGTTGAAATTTCAAATCAACTTCTATAACGCTAAAGGAATGTCTGCTATTTCAAGCCGACGTTTGGTAGCGAAATGAAACGGATGAGACTTATAAGACTTATGAGAACTCCCTTAAAATGAACAAGTTAAGTCTAACTGGATAACACAGCCAGAAGTGGGTCACTATTTATTAGTACGATTTTACTTTTGTGCTTATCTTTGAAAAACAGCACTTTACTCTCACAACAATGAATGAGCGAACCGGGACATCTAGTCGACGCATAGTGGGGCAAAAAAAGTACCCGCATACAAATTAATTTCTAGCCTACACTATTTATTTGATTCAAACGTTTTTTTCAATAAAACCTTCATGCGTCTTAAAAAGATTTGTGTAATTAGATTTTTTTTATGTTAAAAAAATTTGTTATATGAAAAAATAGTTAAATTTTTTTAATTTTCCAAAGCGCCATTTGTTTTAGAACATTTAGATGGATGAAAGAAGATTTCAAAACAGTGCTACAACCTTATAGAAATAATTTCCAGTTAGTAACAATAATTAGCAAAAATTGTTTTTGTGGTATAAACAAATTTATAGTAAAAATTCTTTATTGAGGATTGGCAATGTTTAGCTCACTGAAATTATAGTTTTAAAATAAAATATGGGAGAAATGAATGTTGTTTTACCATTAATTAAGAAGAGATGCTTTTTGGAAATTGTTTGGGCAACCATTTAAAACAAATTCACAATTTGGCGATTTTTTAATTAAAAGGCTCAACTTTTGTTTACAGGATGAACTAGGGATGTCTTTCCGATGACTCTTTGCTATGATACTTTGCAAATTAAAAACAATAAATTATTATTTAGTAAGGCTCACAAAAAAATGTTTTTCATCTTTTGACTTTTTTCATATCGTGCGTTTTTTGTCCCGAAATTTTCATTTTTGTTTGTATTTTTAAATTTTGGAAATTTTATTATTTTGGAAATTTAATTTTCATCAAAAAAAGCTGTACGGAAATTGTTCCACTTTTCAAGTACTGTAAATTGTCGCACATAGAACTTTTAAATGAGATAAATGGTTTTGAAAAGTTTTGAAATGCTTCAAATTTTTGGATTTTCATCTAAAATATCTAGCTAACAAAATTGATCTTCAGTTTGTTAAACTTAAGGAGTGTACCAAAGGCAAATCTCAGAGATCAATGTTTTAAAAAGTTACTGTGCTGACAAACAGGCAAACAGACAGACACATTTGTGAAAACCTGTTTTACAGGTTTAGAAGGTCTCAAATCGTAGAAATTTGACAAAAACATAAGGGTGAAGGGTCCAATTTTATACAAATATATCTTATAAGAATGTAAGAACATCAAAATCCGTTTAGAATTGGGCTGTGGGGCAATTTTTGTACAAAAAGTAGCTTCCAAAAGCAAAACACTTATACCCACCCACCGCAAAAATTGTAAGAAAAATCTGTCAATTCTTATTTCTTATTTTCCACTTGGTATCCTATACACAAACGATAGTTTACACATATAGACTGATTTTTATGTTTTATTTATATCCTGATATTATCACTTAAATATAATGCAAAGAAAAACAGCAAGATCATTTTTTGCAGCTCATTTGTCATGCTATCATGTTTTTTTGTGTATTTTTATATAAAAATTAACTAAAATTCCTTAAGATTAATTGAACCATCTGTGCACATCTAAATTTTGACGTGCACATTTAAGCTTATGCAAAGTTGCTTCAAGCAGATCAATTCGCGAAAATTATTATTTGCGTAAGGCTTAAAAAAGTGTTCTAAAAATTACAGATATATTATTACATTTACTAATATAATTAAGGATAACTAGCAAGGATAAGACCAGAGTATAAACAATCCTCATATTTTAGAAATACAGGAAAAACTGACTAATGTTTCAATTGAGAATTGAATTGAATATTTACCAATGTATATTATACAGCTTGTATCGTATATAGTGCAGCCGTTATCTCCAAAATAACTGACGTCAACGTGTTCTTCTAAAATATTGACATCTGATAAGAGCAAGTTTCAGGGAAAAAAATTTTGTTGGAAATTTAATTTACAGTCATTTCGTCAGCCATTGAAAATAAGCGAAAAAATAAATAAATTCATTATTTTATATCAAAGGCAAAGTCAAAGTCACTATTGTTCGAAAATAGTTCTTAGAATGCAAAAAATTGACCTTATATATTCTAAAGAAATTAAGAATATTTAAAGAGAAAAATTTTTGTTATCAAAAAAAAATTCCTTCAAAAACATTTTTTTTTAAAGTGGCTAGCGTTGGCGATTCGCAGCGAACCACCTTAACGAAAATACTGTGGCTCTTCATCAACTAAAATACATCAATAAAAAAAGAATTGATGCTTCTGCATCACGACAGCGCGAAGTTGTACGCTAAAAGAAACAGGGGATACCATTCAACGAGGAATTTCGCTGCAAAGTATGCAGCAAGTTTGCAGCAAGAGATCATATTACTCAAGGATTAGAACATCTGGAATAATTTTCTTACAATTATGCACCTATATTTACTTATCATCGGTAATAAACATCGAAAACATCAATAATAAAAGATCG
>JAUELO010445390.1:0-13760 GCA_032357855.1 Amphibolips quercusostensackenii | reverse complement strand
CATATGTTACACCAGACGATAATATGCGCATGCCTACTATCTACCTACCTATCTAATTCAAATAACTTTAAGATATATTTAAAAGATATATTTAAAATTTAATATATATATATATATATATATATATATATATATTTATTTATTTATTGAATTTTTGTTTTAATTCCAATTTACATGCATTTTCACGTTGATATTTTGTAAAAGCCCAAGTTGATTTTTTTACCTATGATGTTGAAATATGTTGTTCTAGAACATAAAGATATTCTCATTTTTAACTTACATTTTTATCCTCTCAATTTTAGTGTAGAAGTGTTTCCCCGCTTGTACTGTCTGGTAAATATAACCTCGTTCGCCTCACTCGGAATTACTGATTTACCCGAAAGAGCGCATTAAGTTGCTGGCCGCACACGAACACCAGTATATTCAGAGATTTTAATTTTCAATCAAAATCAGTTGAATTTATAAAAAAACGAATTATAACAAAATGGTGACATTTTCAACCAAAAAGATAAATTTTAAATTAGAGTGACAAATCTTCTAACAAACAAGCATTTTTTTATAAAATAATTAAACTTTTAACAAAGTATTTGATTTTCCAACAGAGGAAAATTAATTTCTAACAAAAAATATATTAGTTGATATAGAAACTAATAAAGATTTTTATTTTTAATAAAAAAGGCGAAAGAGTTGTAAACATACAAAAAGCCAAATTTTCAACCTTTACTTTTTAAGAATTTTTTCTGTACAGAAGTTTACTAAGTCTTAGGCAAAATTTAAGTCAGTTTAAAAGATACCACTCTATATATTCCAGGGCATTTTAAGATAATTTTTTTATTCTCTTGTGAGCTTTCAAAATTTTAAAAAAATTTCGAACTTTTTTTAGTAATCTTTGCAAAATTTATTTTGTTAATAATATTTTTGTACCTTTTTTATCCAAAAATTATTTTTGTAACTTTTTAACACTTTTAGATATATCTTAAAGTTATATGAATTTTTACTAATGAGATTTAAATATGCAGAATTAGAAAATTGTGCCAGAAAATCTTCTACATCCTGAAATTGAAATGTTATAAAGCATTTTAAAATACGATCTAAAAATTAATTTTTCAATATAAAAAATCAACAGAAATGTTCCTTAAAATCAGAAACAAATTTTGTGACCCTAAAACATTTCAATTTCCCTAAAAGCATCTAAAATTAATTTCAAGATCTTAAAAAATGTACATTTTCTATGCTATTTCAAAAATTTTCTGTTAGCTTAATAAAAATGAAGAGAGTCACTGTTCAATCAAGCTTTTTTTTCTTGTGAAAAAATTTCGCTGACATTGAACAGATACTTAAAATATTCTTGAAATTTTTTATATAAATCATATAAAATGTAAATTTTTCTTCAAGCAGTTGCTAAGAACCTTTTTGTTTGAATTTCTATCAATATTTATAATTGGTTTCTAACTGAAAAGTCTACGAAAAGCTGAAAATTTCAGAAAAAAGTGCAAGCTTTTATTATTATTTAAAAAGGATAATATTATAGATAATAATAATAATTTATGCATGCAGTAATTTTTGTTAAATTTAATTAAATATTGCCTCGATCTAACTAAAAAGTTAAATATCAGTAAAAATATTGGAAAAAGACCACGATTTGTTACTATATTATTTTACATATGGGGGTATATGGGACCCTATAAATAGACTTATGGGAATGCTATTAAAAAAAAAAATCTGTTTGTATTTTATGGATAAATTTGAAAAAAATGCTGTGATATTTAGCTTCATTCATCTAATGTTAATAATTCTAAATTAAGTTTAGAAAAGCGTCCTTTTTCTTATGGGAAATGCCGGTCAAACTTCACTGGCCTTGCGATCCTCTAAATATCATTTTAAAAAGCGTATTTTTTGTGAATCCGAACAATTTTGGAGGCGGAATGCATTAAAGTTAAAAAAAATATATCTAGACTACCCTAATGATTAATATAAATGTATATAGAATTCAATATGCAGTCACTCAGTGGCGATTTCATGTACTTGATTTTTAGATTTAATATACCTAAGATTGTTTGGATCAGGTTTTAAAAGTTTTGTGTTTCCGCAGTTTTCATAATCTTATCCTGAGAGGACATTAGTTTTATGTGAAATTTGAATTTGTCGGGTTTTATCAAATCTCCATGTTTTAAGACTCCTTGAGTTCGAAAAAAATAGTTTCATGAAGGTGTTTGTCTGTCTAGACTGTAGGCAGGATAACTTTCAAAAAAATAATCAGACTAGATTGAGATTAGGCACACCTTTTTATGGCTTAAAAGAAAATAACCAATTTGTGAGTTAACTATTTTGGATAAGAACTTAAAAAGATAAAGGATTCTCAAAATTTTTTCAGATTTTTTTTTTAAAGATTTTAAAATTCTACGTACGGCTATTTGATGATACTTAAAAAATCGAACAATGTATCTGTATGTTTTTATTAGATAAAAAGAAAATAATCTAAGTTGAGATTTTCTATAAAAAATTTAATTCACGAGAATTGAAATAAATGACAGAAGCCATTTTATTCATTAGGTTTTTGGTATTTTTAAAGACGCTTTTAACATTCCTGATGCCCAAACCTCTTTCCTTTGTCTTTTCACAGAAAAATCATTAGGCATGATACCAAAACGCCTTCGAATAAGTACAAGTCATGGACAAGAGGACGATGGAATACCATCCACAAGTAGAGCCGAAAGGGGTACTCAAAGTTCAGCTTCTTCTGCACATAGTCGTCAGCAAAACTCTCCACCTTTGGTTGATTTCCAACAGGACCTTATTTATCAAGGTAAGCCACCTCAATCAAGAAAAATCTCGAAAATGCTTATTCTTCTATACCGACAGCATTCCCAGATTTCAAACCTAAGTTTCTCGACGAATCAGAAGGGCCTAAGTCTCTCCAAATATATAACAAATATTTGGGCGTCCGCACGAATGAGGCCCTTATGGCCGTTTCTAGTTTAGGTGATATGTAAATTTTTCTAAGTTAAGTTTAAAATTTTTTTTGAGCTTGACTGGGGAATGATATAAGGACCTATAATGATTTCATTGGAAATAAATTTACAACCAGAATTATGTACATGTCATGTCCAAAAAAATGTATAACACGTGTGTTCATGGCACTTACCAAGTTAAAAAACATCTCTCGCGGAACACAATTTTTTAAAGACGCAACTTTAAATATGATCCAGTGACTCATTTTTCAACTTAGAGGGTTTGTTGTGGCCTTGAAGTACCGGGAATTTCTCCAGATATCTACTTCTATGCGCAAACTCATACTAGTTATTAGGGCTCTTCTAATGCGGTCTTATGTCAATCGACAACTCTTAATGGTTTCTAAACTTCTAGATTTATCAACACATCGTCGTCAACAAAACTATCAACATCCGGATCCTTACCAACAGGCCCTTATTCCACCAGGTAAGCCACTCAAATCAAGAAAATTCTTGAAAATGCTTATTCTTCTATATTGACAGCATTCTCAGATTTCAAACCTAAGTTTCTCGACGAATCAAAAGGGCTTAAGTCTCTTCAAATATATAACAAATATTTGGGCGTCCGTACGGATAGGGCCCTTATGGCCGGTTCTAGTTTGAGTGATATTTAAATTTTTTTACGTTGAGGTTAAAATTTCTTTGGGCTTGACTGGAGAATGATATTGAGACCTATCATGATTCCATTGGAAATAAATGTACAACCAGAATTATGTACATGTCATGTCCGAGAAAATTTATAACACGTATGAAAAATAAAAAGCACTAGAAATAATGAGAAAATTTTGGAGGTTCTGGGTATTGATCACACGTACATTTATGGCGATCTAAAAATAATTGCCGTATAAAGACGATAAACGGTTATTTTCGACCTGCTGGCCCTAAAAAATTGACTTGCTTATACTTCCATTTTCCACAGAATTTTCTTGAAAACTAACCTTAGAAAATAGCATCTAGCCACACCTTATAACTATAGCTTGCTCTTATTGCTATGCCTTTCTCGCTTTGCCTTGGCTTGCACGCACATTCCTACTTTGTCGTTTTGCTTCGCATTGTTAAACTCTATTAAAAATAATTCTCCTATGCTTCTTATGTTGCTAATCAAGGGCTGTGAAGCTCCCATATTAGCCAGTGCATCAAAGTCCCTGTTACTTTTAATATCTTGTTGATCGAGAACCCGGGTAATAGTAACTTACTTTTTACCAGCAGCCTACCTCTAGACTAGTTTGTAAGTGAGCTTTCCAGATTTAGGAACCTTAAGTGCTGCTTCGCTATCAGAAAAAATTTAAATGTGATAGCCTCTCATAAGCCTTCTTGAAAATTTCCTCCAGGCGAGATTAAATAGCTCCTATTGCAGTCTGGAAACCTATAGGGAAGCTGCCTAGTGTTGTTTTAGTTATTGTAAGTTGTTGATAGTTAGTTAGTTCAAGTTGTTAGTTATCTTAGTTATGGTGTGAATAATTCTTCCCTTCTACCTTAATCATGCAATTCTCACCCTTAAAGGAAGATGACCTTAAAGGGTTTCATGGAGAACAATTTCCTTTACATAACACAGTTTGCATAGAAAATATGTTATCTTTGCATAGAATATTTTTACTGATATCATATTAAGGTTAACTCCTACTAGGCATTTTTAGGCTTTCGCTGCCGCGATCTTCCTTACGAAAAGTTGCAGCAGTTAGATGTCCAGAATGACTTCATGAGCTGCTGTTGGTGTTGTTTTGATAGCACCAGTGATTGCCAAGCAGACTCTTACGAACTTTCTATACTAGAAAAATAAACAGAAATTAAACCAAAATATTTCGTACATTGCAAAGTTCAAAATTTCTAGAGCTTCTTTATGCAGATTCTGCATGTTTTCGAGGTTCAAAGAACTCCATCTAGCCTAATTTGTCTCATCCATAATTCAGAGAAGTGGTTGCATCTTTCTCTTTATCGATACATGCGAATTCCAATTGCTTTCGCGTTCATTTTACACTGAATCTTCTACTATATTTATCCTTATAAGTACATTGATATAGTAATAAGACAGTTCTGACTTTCCATATCTCTTAAATATATATTTCTGAAAATTGCCTTAAATATATAGAGGTAATCATTAACTGCTCCTACGTAGCATGAATTGCAGGAATATTTCTTTCGGAAAAGCTGTCTTGTAAAATTGACAACAAATCCAGTGGGTCTTGGTACTTTCGAATTCAATTTTTTCAACTATTCCTCCAGTTGCAGTCGTGATAAAACTTCTCCAATCATTTTGTATCATTTTAATGACGCAGGCTTGTGCAACTCTAGAAGTATTAAATGCTCGAAGCTCGAAGATTATATTTCCAATTTTTCTTTGCTAAGCATTTGGATGTGCCTGGCTTTTAGATATACATCTTTGTCACAGACAATAAGAAGATGACTTTGTTCAAGTTGTCTCAACACATCTTTGAAATTGTACAGTGCTGTGTACACTGTTGAATATTTCTTTAGCGGATGCGGATAAACAACAACAAATGGTCAGCAACACTATTTTCCGCCTATATAGCATATTATTTGACGTTAATAAATTAAATGCTGACTAGAATAGAATTTGTTGTTTAATTGTTTTACATAATAAAAGTGTACGTTCTGTTTTATTAATCCTATATAACAAATACCCTAGGTCTTGTGAGTAAATTTCTGTAGACAAATTAGCATTCAATGTAGGAATATTTGGAAAAATAAAAAAATCAGGGAAGAAGGTTATTGTTTTTTCGGGTTTAGCATACAGTTTTTAAATTTTGACAATCCAGATGCTTTTTAAACTTTTGTGTGCGATCGCCAATATTTGCTTCGGATTTTGCAGGTGTCTTCTGTTCAGTTTTAAGATAGATAATGATTGCTCTAGTTTGTCAAAATTATCGGAACCTGCAAGAGTAAAAAACCTTAGATAAAAATTAGTTAGCAGCTTATTTTCATTTTTAATCGCAAAATCAGCTAAATTATGCCGATTTCTCTAAACATCACCGTATCTAATGCCCATCACAGTTCTATTTACGCTATTCACAAGACTCATACTTTTAAAAATCCCATACGCTAACATACCAGTAATCGCTTACAAAAAAAATTTTCTTTCTGTCATCGTACATAATGCAATATATAGTCTAAAATATGGACAATATTCGAAGTATTTTAATTTTTACGGACATAGGAAGCGCTGACTTTTCTTCTTTGTCCATTTCGGAATTTAAGTTAAAAGAACTAACATTTGTCTTTGAAAACAAAACTAACTGTTACTTCAAAAAGTGTGTGAAGATCTTGTCTTCTCTTCTTTTAACCTGCATTTAATTCCATAAATTTATTTATTTATTGTTATTCGTAGGTGCGCAAGTATTTCATATTGTGATAAATTTTTACATACTGTACGTTTCGAATTGAGAGCAAATTTTTCCAATTTCGTATAGATGTGATCTTAAAAATAATAAGCCGCCTTCAACAGATGTTTTGCTTTTTTTCACCCCCACTGACTTAACTTATTTTATTGTCTGTTCCATATTTTTTAGCTTGATTACACATATTTATCTGTTCGATGACTTTTTTTTTGAAAGGTGCAGTGGTCATATTCTTGTGAAACCTGAGCTTTTAATACATAAAATTTTGTTTCAATAATTGTCACTTGCGATTCATTTTTTTCTATTTGCTTCAAATTCTAGCTTAGTATTATACTCTTTTTTTAATATATACTGTGTTAATATATTTTTTCTTTATTTTTTAAATTTATTGACATTGCACATGTCAATTAATTGCCTAATTATTCTAATTTCAGAGGCTTCTAGTGTAAATTTACTAAAATTTGAAGCCTTTCAAACAAAAGACTACAATTTTGTTTGAGCTTCATATTGAAAGTGATATTTCACAAAAAAAATCAAAACGAAAATACTTTTTCGGAACTGAAAATTGACTTCTGAACGTCATTTTTGATGAATTATTGAAGATAAAACGTTCTCTATCAAAAATGTAAAACTAATTTTACGCATAAAATATACATGATATATGAAAATTTTATATATGATACAGCACGCTGATGAATACTGAGATCTTATTCTATACTGGAAAACAAAAAAGTTACAGTGAATACTTTCAAAATTTACACTTGTTTCTAAAAAAATGTACATTAAAATTTGCAAAAACAGAACAAAAAAAAGTAATTGCTAATTCATGAAATTAGAAAACTACAGTAATTTTGTAGGACAAAGGAAACCCGTGAAATAAGAGTGAATTCAAATGCACTTTTCAAGATTAAAAAAAACTGAAAAATTATA
The DNA here is from genome assembly GCA_032357855.1 of Amphibolips quercusostensackenii. NCBI lineage: Eukaryota > Metazoa > Arthropoda > Insecta > Hymenoptera > Cynipidae > Amphibolips > Amphibolips quercusostensackenii. The sequence continues at coordinate 6,463 of JAUELO010445390.1, read as the reverse complement.
TCATTATAAATTACATTTAGAAGTGATTTGAAGTAACAAATTAAATTAGTGAAAAACAACTAATGATATTTTAAGTAAAATTTTACTTTAAATATTAAAAATGCAACAATAATCAAACAGAAACTATTTTCAGTTTAAAGATAATTTTAAATTAAAAAATTCATAATGAAATGCTTTTACACATTTTCGAATCCTACTAAAATATTGTTTCAGTCTGACATATTCCACTATTAACACATTGAATTGTACTTTCATAGATTGTAGTAGCAATTGTATTTTTCCACTGTAACCATAACACTCTTCACAGGTCAAAATGCTTTAAAAACAGGGGAATAAGGTGATTTTTTATAAAAATGGAAAAATAAATTCTTTTCAATTATTTAAATGTTATTAAAAATTAATTAATATTGTTTAATTAAAAATTATTTATAATAATAAATTATAATTATTATTATATAATTAGTTGAATGTATATTATATTAAATTACAAACGCTCTAAATTTTTAAGATATGAATGTTTAACAATATATTTCAATTTCCAAAAAAAAAGATGAATTTTAACTTAAATTAAGAATCTCGAACAAAAAATATATTTTTTTAACCAAAATAATATATCTTTATGAAAAAATTAAGTTGTAAGAAAATTTCAACAACAACAATGTCATCCTGAAACTAAATAGTTTCATTTTTGAATAAAAAGTTAATTTCGAACCAAAAATATAATACTTAGATTTTTAGTTCAAAAACTTTGATTTTTATGAAAAGAAATAATTTTCAAAAAAATCGATACATTATTAACCAGAGACATGAATTTTAAACTGAAATTATAAATTTTCAACTGAAATTATAAATTTCCCACTAAAAAACTGATTTTGTAACAAAATACTTTGATTTTTAACAGAAGAAAGTGAATTTTTGAATTAACATGAAAATATGAATTATTAACAAAAAAGTTCATTTCTAACCAAATAGTTGAATTTTATACCAAAAATTATAACTTTTTCATGTAATTCTTTAATTTTTAAGCCTAAAAAATAAAATTCCTTCAATACGCAATTTTGAAGCGAATTTTTATATCTTGAACTAAGAAAAAAAATATTAACCAAGAATAAAACCGTAAGGTCTCGAGTTAAAAAAAAAGAATATTTAACAACAATAAAATTAAGTTTTAGCGAAGTAATAACATTTTTAACTAAATTGATAAATTTAAAAAAAAAACGATCAATGAGCAATCAGGCAGATGAACTTAAATCAATTATTATAGATTGATATAATCAAAAATAGAATATTTTAATTTTAAGTTAAATAGCTTAATATCTAAACAGACGAAAAACAATTTTTTGATACAAAGCTGTACGATTTTCAAGTTGAAAAATAAGAATTTTGATTTAAAATTTGATATTAAACCAAATATTTGACTTGAGAGCAAATTAATCAAATTTTACTTGTAATATTACAATTTTCGTGCATAAAAAATATATTTTCAAATAAAAATATAGTAGTAGATTTTTCAAATAAAAATAATTTTTGACAAAAAATGGTTGGATCTTATTATTGGATTTTATTAACTGCTACCTTATTTATTTAAACCTCAAATCAGATGAAAATAAAACAATGAAAATTACAAGTTAATTCAATAGGTAACATGAATTTCACTTCTACACAATTATTTTTAACATTAAATCTATAATAAAACTTTTAAATTAAAACTTCACTAATCAAAATTTTTATTTACTGACACCTTACGAAATTTCAGTGTTAAATCATATGAGGATGGAAAAATGAGGGCTACACATTAAGTTAATTCTTATCCTAAATTTAGCTTCGAAAAAATTATTTTTAACGTAAAATTTATAATAACACTTTTGGAATAAAACATTATTCCATCAAAACTTTTATTTAATGAAACCTTGCTGGATTTAAATCTTGTACCATATGTGGATAACAAAATTAAGATCATACACATAGTTTATCTTGATTTTGAATTTGGCTTTGAAGCAATTCCTGTCAATATAAAATTTATAATTGAAATTTGTATTTAGAAATTTTTTAAATCTAAATTTTCATTTAATGCCAGCTTGCCAGATCCAGATCTTGTAACCTACTGCAATTGAAAAATGACTCTTAAACAATATTTTTAATTCTATTCCAATATCCAGAGTGCCTACGAATCCTTTCAAATACTCTTAAATTGTTGCACCTTTCATGATATTTTCTGAATTCCTCTACATTCTCTTAAATATTATGAATTCTTCTTAATTTGCTGAATTTACCTTATTCTCATGAATTTATCTGAATTATCAGAATGCTACAAAGGCAAGGTACTCTATGAATTCGTGTAATTTGTAAAATTCACAGATATCATGGTGTTCGCGGACTTTGTTGAATTCCGTAACTTTGGGCACTTCAGGGACCTTAGGTAATTTTTAGAATTAAGAGCATTCTTAGAATTTCGATAATTCATTTAATTTATAAAATACAGAGAATTTAAAGTATATAAAATAATTCTGATTCATTTTACTGAATTATAAATAGTAAATTATATACAAAGCCAGATAATATTAATTACTAAACTTATCTCCCAAATTCCATGAATTTCACGAATCCTATGTATACCACGGATTTTATCAATTTGTGAAATTACAGTTATTTATAAATAAATAAAAAAATCTGCGAATTCAAATGATTCTACAAATTCAAGGAATTCTACAATTGAATGAATGCATTATCTTATCATGACGTCAAAAGAGGAATAGGCAGGTTTGTGAGAAAGGTTAGCATAGCTGGTATATTTGTACGTATAAATGCATTAAACTGTTTGAAAAAAATATTCTAAATGTAAATGTGAGTTATGAATTTATCATTAATAATACTTTTTAAGTGTATAGAACGCATCTGTGGAATTTTGTTTCATTCTTTTGTCAGTTGACGACCTCTCAGTCTGACAAAATATAATGTCCAAAATTTAAGTTTAGAGTACGAGAATGCTTAAATAAAAATTGATCGAAATTTAATCGATACGTGCACCATACTCTCAAAATTTGAAAAATGTATTTTCTTTGTGGAAACAGGCAAATTTCAAATAAGTAAAATAAAAAATATTTGCGCAAGTGCATTTCATACATACAAAATTTTGTCGTTAATAAAATTTTAAATTACTTTCAGGCTGAAATTTTTCTTTTTAGGAAGTTGAATGCATTCACAGGTACTAATATACCAACCATGGTAACCTTCCTGATAATCCTACCTAACCTACTTTGATCGTCTCTATTGGGACAGAACGTTCGTGGAACGTCCTTGGAAAGTTTCACGGGTACCTTCGGAATAATACAGCGGATCGTTCTAGGCACACATATCTTGTAAACAGTACCAGATTTGTAAAAATTGATGTCATTTTTAAGTTTTAAGTATCGCATATACTACACTATAATATAATGCAGAGTCAATTTTTGAGTTAAGCACCCTCAGTGCACCCTCTCTTTAAAACGTTTCTGTAACTTTCCAAAAGGGCGGATATTTTTATGTCCCAGGAACGTGCCTTCAAAGTTCTCAAGATACCTGCGAAACGTTTTATGTTACTAAAGGAGACGTCATGATAAAATATTGAATTTGAAAGAAATATGTTAGGGTACATATGGAATAGACGGTGGAAGACTTTACAGTGGAGAGCGTAGAAGGGTGTATGAAAAGTGATACGCAGCATAGGGAGTAGGTGATGTGGGTAGAGTCTAGGGGTGAAATGAGTTTTAAGACACATACGGGTAAAGTTGAATAAGTGCAGAAAAAGTGTTGAAGAAGAACAGAAATTTAAATTTATCGTTGTTTAGGGTGTCAACTATGCGTATAACTTTTAATTTTACTGCGCGTTCAGTTTCACTGATACATTTAATTTGTATGATATATTTGTGCATATTTCTTTTTGATTATTCTGAAGGGTATTGAAAGCGAAAATGTAGTGAATAAGTTACACAATCGACTCCCTGTATAATTTAAAATTTCGGTAACCTTGTTTGTAACAAAATATGCAATCAGAAATCCGACTGCTAAGTGACTATCCACTTAAAAACAGTTATTCTTTCAATGCACAAAAATGTCGTACATATTTTTTTTCACAGCTGTCAGTTTGGATCTCCCTTTCATGAATATTCAACATAGCCGTGAAGAGGATAAAATTACCCCAGGTAGCGGAATCTTAATGGAAAAATGTATAGATGGTCGACCTTCAATGACCGATATTGTCAGAGGAACCTTGGTAGCTGCTTCAACAGCCCACTCTCCTTCACCTGATACTACTTTGGGTGGATACGTTGATATTTACGACGGCGCAATACATATTTTGTCTGCACGTCTTGAACGCCCACCTTCATATATCTACCATCAGAGTGATAATCCCAATTCTGTTACATACATTTGTGGAATAGAAGCACGAATTGGTGAGACTCAGGCTTTATTTGTAGGTACACTTCAGCGTGTTGATCCACGAAGACGTTTGCGTGAAGGTATCGTACGCGCTCATTTCATAAATCATGAAAATATTTCTTATGAGGGAAAGATTCGACAAATCTTTTGAATGATCTTTAATCGCATACACGTGAATTGATTCATTTAATAATATGAAATTCAAAGAATAAATTTAGGATGTACCAATTTGAAAAGTTGTTTCAATAACAATTATTATTGATTTTCAAATATCTTGTACAATAATTTTTTCCGTTACAATTTATAAAGTGAAGGTCAATGAAATAAAAAATTTCAAAAATTATTTCATTCTATATTCTTTTAGTTTGAATTTACGTGTGCGAGTATAAACGTGTTTGCAGAAATTCTCTCTAATAGCATTGTTTATGTAATACACATAAATTGGTTTACACAAACTTCACATTCAGTACAGTTCAATACGCCTAATATTGACGAATTGGAATGAAATTTTGTAAATTTAACACAAATTTGACAGTGTCTGCATTTTCCGTATTAGGAAGCGGTATTTATACTGATTTGGTCGCTGAGTCATGTGAATGTAATGATATTTGTCCTACACCACACTGCTGAAGGCTGTTAACCTTCTCAGCATACGCTAACCAACTATGACTCTCTTAGTATCAGTTTTATCCCCGTCTTCCTCTACACTAACCGAAGTTTGGTGGGACTGATGTATAACTTGACTTTATGCCCTATGACGACTAAATATTTAACTTAGACATGATTTAGGCTTGCAGAATACATTTTTTGCATAAAGGTAGTAGTTGTGCAGACAGCTTAAACTATGAATAATACAAACAATAAAATAACCTTTAAATGAACTAAAACTTAAATTGACGATAAGCATGGACTCAGTAAGGGTAAAAGTGAACTCTTATAAAAAAAAAGTTTCGGTAAGTATTGGATCCAGTAGTTTTTTTTAGGAAGAAGTATTGAATTCCTAATACAAATTTTGCAGGCGCTGAATGGAGACTGAGTATTTAGAATGTTAGAAAGGTGACTTTAAAAATATAGACAATGAACCGTTAAAAGGTGGACTTGATTTATCGTCAGGAGTAGATATTGAATCACATGGAAGTTACTGGGTAGGTTTAATTATGAATGAAAGGAAAAGACAAAATCTCAAGAAGCATGGATTTACATCTCATAGACTTTTTCAAGTAAAAATGAAAACAGGAATTAAAAGAGTATTTCTCATAGCGTGCTGTGCCTCAGTTGGAGGCGATCCTAACGAAATTTAACACGCCTCCCGGGCCACCTTATATGATACAATTAGGTACTTGTGATCATCGTAAAATAATTATTATACTAGCAGATATGAATGGATTGGTAAACGTATAACGTCATGATAAAAAAAAGCGCTAGGTAATTTTGGGAATCCAAGAATAAATAATAATGGAGAAAAAAAAGATTAGTTAGACAAAACAAACGCGAATCAAAATCTAGAAATTACAAGAACCAAAAGTGCAATTAGATTTTCAAAGTAGGAGAAGCGAGCGCATAGTTCAGACAAGCGATGAGGTAAGTAATAGAATAGATAATGATTACAAAGTCAATAAGGAAGGAAGCAAAAATTATTAGCCAAGAATAGTAAAAACAAGATTAAAACGGAAAAGGAGAAGAAAACGCGAATCGATTTTTAAAACAGCAAAAAAATATTTCATAAAATGGTGATGATCAGTATGAAAGGAAAAAGAAATACAGAGTTGGTCAGCATAAAAAATAGCTCGGGTGGAATGCTATATGGCACAGACGGGATACTAGACGCTTTAAGAGACTCTTTTTTTAAATTATTGGGAGACGAAGCTTTTGGTCAAAACAACTGCCACATAAAGCACAACATAAAACACGATACGTGTTCCGAGGTTAAAAATATAAACAGAAACTCGCCGTAGGTTTTTTTAAGCAAATTTTTTCGGTGAATAATACATCGGCACAACTTTTTTCATTTTTTCCGAATCTTCCTCTTCAACACAGATACTAA
>JAUELO010445357.1:0-13761 GCA_032357855.1 Amphibolips quercusostensackenii | reverse complement strand
TGATAATGTTTCGGATGTTTGAACTTTGCGTTTTGCAATAAACAATGAAAGGGCGGCAGTTCGACGGGGGATTACCCAATACGGTATCTGAAGTGTGTTGCCAAAAAGTACACACTATCCTAACGTTTGAAACACGTACAAGTGGTAGCACGAATTTTTGCAAAGGACTTTTTTGTTTATTTCGTTTTGCACTAACACTATGTACAAGGGGTTGTATAAGTGTTGGAAACCCCTGTCTATTATGCCGAATCATATGCTTTGCCTATAACATATTTATTACTTTTGTAATTTCATAGTTATTCAGAGATATGATATGCTATGACATTAAGATTTTTTGTATTGTTCATAATAAGACGCAGTTTGCAAAAAATGTTCTTTTTTTGAGAAAATTTTTGATTTTTTTTCAATTTTCTGATAACAAATGCTCAATCTTAAATAAAAGAACTTCACATTTGAATTTCTTCAAAAAAATTTTTAATGAAAGTTCATAATTTACTCTGAAAGCCCTGTAAGAATAAAAATGGGATCTACCTTAGTTTTACAGAAATAATTAAAAGTGTATTTGGATTTTGTTTTTCTTTATATTTAAATTGTTCAAATACAAATCAAAACTTATTTTTTGAATATCAACCCCAGAAGTCTGTTTTACAGAGCCTTAAAGAAATCCCATAAGTGAAAAATTTGGTATAGCGAGTTTTGGCGCTTATTATAATTCTTTCATTATTGTTTTTAGATATTTGACTTAGAATAGAGTTTGAGAGTCGCTGATTTTCTAAACTTTTTAACTAATGTTCAAATTCTTAATTCGTGTGAGGCAATAATGGATGCTATTTAGCAAACCTATTTATTTAAACAAATTCATGTTGTTCATAATTATTTTTCTCCTAGTAATGCTAGATAGTTTCGGTTTTTTTTTAAATTTCTAAGCTGTTCACTTTTTACTTAGAGTGAGAATCATTGCAAATGTGAAAAATGGACTAAAAGTTAATGATTTCATGAAAAACAGCAACTATCTAGCATTAATAAAAATGATAGTTGTTACATTAATAATTTGTTGAAGCAATTAGGTTTTTATTCCTATTCTATGGCTAATTGTAAAGAGAGATATTGAATTTCAACTAGAGTCACCCAACATTAACGATTCTGAATCAAATTTACGAAAATGTTTTTTTTTTTTGTAAGAAATCCGTGTTAAACTTTATGATTTGACATGGAATGGTTCACTTTACAAATTGCCTAATGATTAAAAGTAATATCAGACTCAACTCAGGCAATGTATATATACTATTTTAGTGGCAATGAACATTTAAATTTGAATTTCTAATTTAATCTAAGCCAATCTCAAATTAGTACGTAATTAAACTAGAAGCTGTCAAACAAATTAGCCGACCTCCAAACAGAATTTTTTCAGACGTTTTCTGCCCTTTTCTTGAGATATATACGTCCTGTTTTATAACCGAACCCTTTTTTATGACCAAACCTTGCCCTTTTAGTAACAACAATGCAAACTGCATAGTTCTGTGCATTTTTGACCCATGTTTATAATCAGCCAAGTTCACAAACACTTTATATAAATGTTGTAACGAGGTTGCAGAAAACGGATTCTACAGTAAACTAAACGAAACTCAAAATTTAGCGTCGAAGAACAGTGAATTTTTGACGGATAAATGATACCAAAATTCAATAAAGGGAGTCAATAGTGTCAAATCCTCAAAAAAGGAGATCGCAGGATTGCTGTTTCTTAAATAAGCACGATGTGGAGCACGTGACCGAAAGCGCTAAAAGAACCCGAGTCGAAATTTTAGCCCTTCTTTAGACCTCTAAATTGTAGGACTTAATAGGACTTGGGAGAGCTTACAGAGATCTTAATTTTTATTAGATTAAGTCTAAATTTAGTCCTCTGAAGTGGCACAAAAGTTCATTTTCTCCCCTTTCAGGGCTAAAAAGGGCCTAATTTAATAAAAATTTAGCCCTCCATAGGTCCTCCTAGTTCCTCTGTTTAGGCCCTGCTGTAGCCCTCGAAACGCTCTAGACGAAAAGTGACGTCACATGACTGTTTGCCCCAGGAAAAACACACGTACACCAAAAGTATAGAGATTAATTTTGAATCTGAATATATTTCCATAATAGTCAATATTGTTTTTTTAACACAATTTTTAGAATAAACTTTATTACTCAGGTATTGCATCAATCACTTTCGAGATCCTTCTTATCATTTTACTATTTGCTGTAATTCTTTTTAATACTGTCAACTTAAAATTGTTGTAAAAGTTTAGTGCTGTTGATTATAGAAATATAATCAAAGTATAAAATTAGCTCTATAATATTGGTGTCCGCCTGTTTGACCAGGAGCAAACAATCATCTTCTTATGTAAAGTCACTTCTCCCCTAAAAGGATTTTGAGCTCTGTACCTAAAAACCTGTTTCAGATTATCACTTTCTAGAAAACATTAGGACAACAAAAACAACAGTTTTTGCAATTGAAAATTACATTACAAATTAAAAAATTTTTAGTGTAAAACTACACAAAGTATAATATTAGTAAAAAGTATACCTCAAAGCTCACAAATTAAATTTGAATGAATGAATGCTTATCATACTATTTGTGTTGAAAAGAAAAATACAAAATTCTACAAAGAATAGATAAGATATGCATACATTGAACATGATAAAGATTTCTTATGCGTATGTTTACAGACATGTCTAAGTCCACTTTAGATGGTTTGCCACATGTTTCTGTGTCCCCATATTTGTGGGTTCCATATCATATACGATATTTTCATCATGTTCCTATAGGGGCAAGAAAATTTGAACCAAACTTTGTTTAAAAAACAATTTATGAAATGAAGAATAAGTTTAGTTGAAATTTTTATCCAATTTTAAGAAAGGATTTTTTCTATTTCCATAAAAAAAGCTTTCAGAACCTACTTTATTAAACATTACTGTCATTCACAATATTCCACAATCTCACACCAAATATCTGGTATAATATTGATAATTTATTAAAACAAAAAGTAGAATTATTTAAGTCTGCAGCTAAAAAATAGTTTGTTTTTGTGCATCTTATTAAAATTAGTATAAATTTCTATTTTAATGCAATGTTTCGTATACCAAAAACAGTGCAAATAAAAAATGTGCTCTAGGTGTTTCCCCCTAAAAAAAGAACAAAAAATAAGATCAGAGACCTGACCAAAACGAAACAAAATACTTTTTTGATTTTCTTTATGTTTCTATGATGACAAAATGTAACTATATTAATGCGATTCGGGTTACGTTATTCAAAATACAGAAATTGTAACCAATTTTTCAATTACGCGTAAATGTAAAAAATAGTTTATTCGAATCCTTGTGCATCAGGGTGGTCCAAAAATGTATTGCAAATTTTTTTTCAATCTAGAGGGCAAGGCACCCCCCTCCCATACTAATAACTTAAATTCCCCCTCAGCGCCCCGAATATGACCCAAAAATAAAAAAACTACATTTTCACGTATTACTGTTCCTTTTTAGAAATTTTCGTCGTCTTTTTCATAAATAATTACTAGTCGACAATTTGAATATTTATCATGACTTCTTAAACGATTTTCAATTGTTTAAACAAATGTAAATTATGTAAACAATCATTTGCTCCCAAAAAATGAAAAAATTAATTGTATTTTCAAGTTCAAATGTAATAGTTTGTCATTGTTTGTAGTAGTAATTTTTTTAAAATACATTATGGAATTATTTAAAGAAGCATTTATTGTTTGTTTTCAAAATTTATAAAAATTCAGCCAGAGATATCTACTTTATCCAAATTGGTATCCTATGCTACTTTTTGTTGAATAATTACATAATTTTGATACATTTTTTCTGATGTTAACAAATTTTTATTGTTTTGAACAATTTTTATTCGCTTAAGCAGTTATTTTTCGATAACTAAAAAATGAAATAAAATAGAACGCATGCAATTATTTTTCTGACTGTATAGTGTATAAAAAGAATATATAAACCATTTTTCAATTGTTTAAACAAATATAATTAGTTAAAACAATTATTTTGACAAAAATATTTTCAAAATCGTATTTTTTGAATTAAACATAATATTGAATGATTTTGAGGAGTAGTAAATTCTTTTAGAAACGTTATGTCATTACTTAAACAATTTTTGTTGGTTCAGTCAAAGCTTATAACTTCTGTGATTGATACTTAATTTCAAGGAGATTTGAAAAAAAAATTATATATAATTGTATTCACAATAACATAAAGCTTTTAGCAGAATTTACTCCAACTCGAAATCATTTAAAATTATGTTTCACTCAGAAAATACGATTTTCAAAGTATTTTTGACAAAGAAATTATTTAAACAAATTAGAATTGTTTTAACAATTATAAAATAGTTTATATATTCTTTCCATACACTTTACAATTTAAAAAATAATAATATGTGTTCTATCGAATTTTGTATTCTTAGTTATCGAAAAAGAACTGCTTTAGCAAACGAAGATTGTTTAGACAAATAAAAATTTATTTAGCATTGAAAGGAATGTACCAAAATTATATAATTACTCAACAAAATGTAGCATAAGATACAAATTCAAGAAATAGTTGATATCTCTGTCTCAGTTTCTAGACATTTTAAAAATAAACAATGAATAATTGTTTAAATTATTACATAATGTTTTTGGAAAAATGTTTTACTCTAAACAATTACAAACTATTACATTTCAATCAGAAAATAAAAATATTTTTTCATTTTTCGAAATAAATAATCGTTTAAATAATTTAAGTTCATTTAAACAATTGAAATTCGTTTAGAAAGTCATGGGAAATATTCAAATTTTCCATTAATAATTATTTGTATAAAAAAGACGACGGTATTTGATAAAAAGTAACAATAATACGTAAAAATGTATTTTTTAATTTTTAGGTCATATTTGGAGTGACGTGGGGGGGGGGGCGAGTGACGGTGGGTTAAAAGTTAAAGTTATTAGTACGGTTTTATTTAGTAGTGACTCCTGTTTAATCCATAAGAAACTTGGCACGTTTCGATCAAACCCTGGAAAATGAGCTCAATTTTCAGAAAATTAAAAATTTCCCCATGTTAATTGAATGGTATTTTAAAGTACCCGGTGGCACATGTTAATGTTCGAATTTCGAAAACAAAATTACGGATTTTCTTTCTTCGGAAATAGAAACTTTTGGAGGAAGGTGTCTTGACCTGTAGCTCGAAAAGCGTTTTTTGGACCACCCTATTCTGCATCTTATGTAACTATTGAGAGCCAGACGAGTAAAATATGACGTTATAACAATTTGGTTTTTAATTTTAATTTTGTGACGTTAAAAAATGTAGTTTTTAATTTTCTTCCAATCTGGCACATTGTAACGGAAAGGAAACAAAGATTCGGTATTTTTGGATAACGTATCGCAACGAAACGAAAGTTGGGCTTATATGCAATAACTGTTTTTATTATTCATATTAACAAATTCAGTTAATTGAATAATTAATAAAAATATATGATTATATTAAAGAATTAAATTATATTAATATAAAAAAAGTACGTAGGTCGTCAGGACGTAATCGAAAAAAGTAGGTCCAACGGGAATCAAAAGAGGACGTGGAGGGCTAAGCAGGACTAAAGGAGGCCTTAACTGGAATCATGCAGGGCTAAAGTAGGACCAAAATTTTGATTTGAAAACTCTGTACTAAATACATAAACGTTACTTATCAGAATGTAGAAATCATTATTAGTGTGTGTAGACCTTGCCGTCGGAAGCAAACAAATTCTACTTTATCAGGACCCTTTGAAAAATGTGTATTCCTCAAAGTTCTGTATTTGAAGCGAGCATAAACCATAATGAGTTGTTTTTTCCTTAACTATTACGTTAAACATAAAATTTTTTAATTAGAAAGTGAATTTATTTTTACAATTACCTATTCTGTTTGCTAGTAATGTTGAAAAGTAATGGAGGGGGGCATAGAGTAGTTTGATAGGCCTGCAGAACGCAACTCTCTTAGTCCCAAAGGTATCAAAGGGTTGTGGAGAAGAGAACATCAATTTTTTTTTTAAGTAATGTAGCAGATAAAATTAATGTTTAAAGTAATATTGTCTGTAAAAGAAAGTTCGCAATTATTTAAGAAAATAATATTACTTGAACCTACTTTTCATTGCCAAATGTGTTAAGTTAGAAAGAGTGTTCTTGAAATTAAGAAACATTTCTCCACATAAAATAGATATTTTGCATTTTGTGGGGCATTTCCGGGCAAAATACAAGAATGTTTGAAACTTTAAAATTAGAAGTTGTCAGGTGGAAGTTATTTCTGAAACACTCCTTGAACAAATTTTATCTTTAATTTACCAATAGTTAATAAAAAGCTAATTTTGAAAAAGTGAAGTTTTCACATTTTTTTAAAAACCAAGCTATTTTCATATAAAAACCCCATGTTATTTTCAGAAGCTCGGAAGCTTGGGTCGATGTTGTTATATTAAAAAAAAAAAAAGATTGCTTTTTGCCCAAAGCAAATAAATCGGGCGAACTGTAAATCAATCGCCCAAAATCAAAAGTCAAATTTTTACAAGTATGAATTTGGTTCACCCTATTTATGCACTGATTCTAGACATTTTCTATGAACCTGAAAATCTTGAAGAAATTTTAATTTTAAAAATTAAAAAAAAATTAAATTCATTGTCAAGTAGAAAATGGATTAGATATTTGGTTTAAAATCGCCTGTCAAGAATCTTTTTATATAAGATTTTTTTAATCTCTCTGCAAAGCAATATGCCAAAACAATAATTGTTTTTGCGCAAAAAACAAACTTTATTGACTTTCAAATGTCATTACAGTTTTGCAGTATACCAATTGACCATTAGTATAAGCTGGATGAATTGGATTTATTACAAATCACATGTGAATATGGAATTGCATATTTTTTATAATTTTTCTCCATTTCTCGATGAAATAAAAAAAGATGGGGTAGGATAGGAGATCCTGGCGTTTATGAAATTTGAATTTTTTTTCTCAATCACAACATTTTTTTCTAAGTTCAAAAAATTGTCACATACTTACATTCACGATAATCATCTGTATCTATGAGTTCTGCGGCATTCATCTCATTGTACAACGTAATCGCATTCGCAGCCTCTTCATCTGATTCAAAGCCAGGTGGATGACCCTGCACTGTAAAATATAATATAGGGATTTGATTTCTACAATTTTTTTCGCACTTCAAAAATTTTCTATTAGTACAAACTAAAGCGAGCTTAAATGTAATGCCAAAGCCAGTTAATATCAACCAAGGTATCTAATATCAATTAAATATATGTTTCGATAATCTACACACCCTAAATCATGCATTTTTAGACGCCACATTTAAAATTGCCTACACAAAAAATCCCTTTATACCAATTTCAAAAAATATGTAAAAATTTAGCAGCTTCGACCGACAAGTTGGATCCGTTGTTTTGAATGTTTAACTTTTGATGTTAGGTGTAAAGACAGTAACACCAAAACTCCCCCTATTCCAAGTTTCAAGCAAACGTATGCAAATACAACAATACCGTTGTGCAAAGTTTGATATAGATGTGAGAAAAAATTGATTTTTTACAACTTTAATTGAATTTCGGCCTATTGTACGGCCGCTAAAAGTGCTTTAGTTAGGTGTTCGGGCTTTATAAATATACGCCTCAATGAATGCAGTGTTCTCTTAAAGATAATTTTTAGGGACTTTTAAATCTGCGTGGAATAGAAGCCTATCAGAAATGTAGGACATGCACACATACGCCCAGCAAATCATTATCAATGTTATCAAAATTTGACGGTAAATTACCACATAAATCTCAAATTTGAAAAAAATTCCACAAATTTCATATATAAAATATAAATTTTAGAAATTATAGCTTGACCTACTGCGTATGCGTCCAACTGAACTGTTATAAAAATTTACCGGCGAATGATTACAAATTTTCATAAATTATCATAAATTTTCACAAATTTCTATACATTGTCATGACTTTTGAAAAATTTTACAAATTAAATAAATTTCAACAAATTTGACAAATTGTAATAAATTTCTACAAATTACGTAAATATTTAAGATTTTGTTGTTGTTGTTGTTGTTGTTGTTGTTGTTGAAAACACAGTGTTCATGGGTTTTCCCTACAGCATTTTATTCGAAGGAGAAATGCAAAATTTAATTTTCTATTAAAATATTCACATTTAAAATTAAAAATCGAAATTTTTTTCGAAGGTCTGCAATGGCCAACGCCATTGAGCAAGAACAATTTATTGGCGGTAAAAAAGTTACATTTTGATTTTTTTTGAATTTACAATAATTTTTTCTATGTTCAGAAAATTAATTCATACTCACATGCCCTTTTCATAATTTTATAAAAGAGGTCTAGTGCCCTCTGGTACAACCGCCTTACTGCCCTCTCACGTTCTGCTTGTGTGGGTAGTCGTGGTGTATCTGCATATGCAAAATATAATATAGGCATAGGTATGTATTCAAAAATTTTTTAATCAACCCCAAAGATTTGCTGTTTGTATAAACTTAAGGTAGCACAAATAAAATTCGAAAATCAGTTGAAATAAATCAAGGTACAAAATTTTAATAGAGTAAATATATTTTAAGAATCTACACACCCTGAATTATGCGTTTTTGAAATATTTTATCATTTTGACTTTTTATTGTCCATTGAGACTTTAAAAATTATATGACTTTTGCTACTACATATATAACAATAACTTAAAACAGACAATTAATCAATTTCTGAATTAAAAAATTGATTGAAAACATATTTTTACTTCCTGAAATTTTGGATCTAAATTTATAGTGCCTGAAAAGTGAACCGAAAAAAACTCATGAAGAAATTTCATGACATTTTAATTTTACGAAATTTCAATGAATTTACATGAATTTCTTCAAATTCCATAAATTTTCATAAATTTAAATAAATTTGCATAAATTTGTACAAATTTCACAAATTTCCATAAATTTTCATAAATTTCTCCAAATTTCACAAATTTTTATTAATTTTTACGAATTTCATAAATTTTCATAAATTTTTACAAATTTTACAAATTTTCATTGATTTCTACAAATTTTATATATTTTCATAAATTTCTGAAATTCAAAGAAATCTGTTTCAAAGTAACAGGGTTTTCGGATTTATTTTAAAACAAGGAAAGCTATAACATTTTTGTCCAGAGAAAAAAGAGGCGCAATTAATTTTCTTATAAGAACATGTTCATCAAGAATAATATATTGCAGGTTAAGAAATAAAATTATGATTTTTTATGCGTATTAAAAATTTTTTGTTATTTAAAAAAATTCTAATATACTAACGACCAATGCCGGCACCTGGACCTGAGTGGCTGACACCTGCGTGCTGTGTTGATATTGGAGCAAGCCCTGTTGGCGTAAACTCTCCCTCTGTAAGATATGATATACGGATTTATATTAAAGAATTTGTTTAACAAAACCCCAAAAAATTCAAACTAGAAATTTCAAAACCCCTGTTTACCGCACGCAGAAAAAGGATTCGTAAAATTGGAAACGCAATTGGTACAAATGAGGAGAACATTCACAGAAAATCAGTAGATTTAACTCAAGTTCTTGTAAAATCTACTGAGAAGTCTTGTCGTCTGTACGGATCGTTTTGTAAAAAATAAGGATCCTTTTTCTTTGTGCCAGTTTCAGATAAATGTGAGCAAATAAAAAAATCTTTGTCCTTATTTTAGATACACCATTTGACTGCGTATCTTTTGACATCAAATTGGAACTCAGGGACTCCAAACACCCCCTTGTAGGCCAGTCGGTAAAGCATTTCGTGGTGACATAATTCTACAGTGGAAGCGATAGTTATATTTGTGTAGTGTTAATTCAAATGATCTACAATTTAATTAGTCGAACTTTGAGATCGATTAATTTGTTTGCTCAGAGAAAAATCAAAACTGTCAAAATTTGTCACCTACTAATTTTTGCAATAATGCACGCAGGTCCTTCCAGATCTGTGAAAATGGGGATTTTCGTAAGGTGAAAGCTTTTAAAAAATTTAATTTCGAAGTAGTAAATACTTTGTCAAGAAATTTGTTTGTTATTCACAGATTGTCTGTTTTTTTAGGTGCCGTACTTTTGAAAAAAAAGTTTAAAAGCGACGAAAGTGCAGAATTTTATTCCTTAACATCTGCTGTACCCAAAGCATTACTCAGATTTTTTTTTCTGATTGAAGTTGGTCAAGACCGGTTGAAAGCTGGAAAAGGCGTTTCTTATTATAAGGAAATAAAATAACTTCCTTGAATTCAGCCTTACAAAACTGCGGTTTCAGACCATAATCAGACATGAGTTTTGAATAAAAAAAAAAGAAAATGGATTTACGACGGTTAGGCGAAGAGATAATTTTTGTTGTTATAACAATTACTGCAGGTACAATTTTGAAGGTAGAGAGCTCAAATTTTAAGAAAATTTAGATGAACATTTTAACTAATTTCTGTAAAATGTTCTTAATCTTCATTTGTCAATTGAGTGTTTGCCATCGCGGTGAATTTTCGGACAACATGCTAGTCATTGTGTGACGTCGGAGTGGGGAAAGCAGCTTATGCGTTCGAGGCTATCGCGCTCAAATTGAATTACCGTCTTGAAAATGCGTCAGCTGCAAAAATCTCGTGAACGAATCCAAATGTTAAACTGATTTTTTTTCAATTTTGGGCCAACTTTTTGCGCTGATTAACAATCCTACATTAAAAGTACGCAAACGGTACACTTAATGCTTCAAATGTAAGGGTATTTTTATTATTTTCACTAATTGTACAATTTCTGAAGTAGTTGTGCCATTAAATGTGAATGGTATTTTATCGATTAGAAGTCTATTCAATTGTGTTAAAAAAATATGTATGCAGTAAAAAATTTATTGTCAGATAAATGTAGGTAGCAACATTTTGTAGAAAAATGAGGAGTAAAGGACGGAAAATACAACCAAATTATTAAAAGTATTTCTTTTACAGTTCAGTATATTTATTTAATACAATGAGTATGCGAAGACAAAGATAAAAAACGAATCTGGATACATCTACTCTAGCGCCAGTTTTTCACAAGTTAAAATTTGTCTCCGCTTTTGTCGCTTTGCAGATTTATTCCATACGAAAAACGTAAAGAAACCTATATCAGAAGAAACGTGTATATTCCTTATGCACGAATGTTTTTCGCAATATGAGATTCGTCTTCGCTTGTATCTTCTTGCACATTTCTTTAGTACAAACAGTTGAAAGGTATAAATTTCACGATAAATCTGTACAGTGAATAATATGGGCAGCTAAAACAGTAAAATACTAAAGAGTATAATAAACATAACACAAAAACTTGTAAATCGTTTTTTTTTTTAATCAGCTCACTGTATGTACGATTTAAGATCAGCTGCAAATTCCAATTATTTTCATTTTAATGTTGCCTTTTAAGGTGCATACTTCCTACGTGCACTATTAAATTAATTCTAACTTTGAAACATCTGGGAAAATAATTTCTATTAATTCAGCGCTATATTCACACTTTGATTTCAGCTATAAGAATGTCATTCGTTAACAATAATACGAAAAAAGAAAATAAATACCAACAGATGCATAAGTGCAATATATGAAATTAATATATGCACATGCAAAGATCAGTTTGAGTATCTAATCTACGCATCTTTGCAACAAGCTCCAACTCCACCTGGCTGACTTTTTTTGCACATCTATATTTTCATCAATTGTAAACTGTTCCCTCCCAATTTTATTAAATATTAATGTTTCTATTTTTAGAGTCCTCTATTTTATTTAAAATTCATCTAGTTTGGTAAAAAATTTCATCTTCGAAATATTGATAAATAATGAAAATAACACTTTTTAGGTTGAACCATGACGATATACCAGTGAATATAATAAAAAAGACCAAATTGAATAAAATGAAAAATTACGTCAAAAATATAACATTTTGCGCAGCATACTTCGTGAAGTACGAAGAATGGAATATTTCCACTGTATTTCATGTTTTTACCATGTGTACTTACAAAAGCGTTGCGTCTGATTTGAAATGGATTTGTCCCATGGATATTTATTTGAATGAAATTGTAATAATTTCAAGAAATATCAAGACCAAATTGAATTATATGAAAAATTTCGTCTAAATTATAAAATGTTGGCTCTCATACTTCGTGAAGGACAAAGAAAGGAATATTTTCACTGTATTCAATCTTTTTATCATATGTAGTTACTAAAACGTCGCGTTTCACTGTGCACACTTAATTTATTATAAACAAACGTTCCTTCATTGCTAAAGTATGTCATAAAATGCAAATTTCAAAAATGTCACTGTTTGAACGGACTAAACGGTGTTGGCAACGTCAAAGCCTTGTCAAAACTAAGACAATGGTATAGGTGCGTAAGGTGCAGCTTCTCTAGATTTCACATCGAAAAATTTTAAAAATATTTTCAAAAAAATATCACAAACTCAGTATAATGGAAAATAAAATTCTAATTCAATACCCATATATTTCAACATTATTGAAGAAAGTCGATAACAGTAAGACATTACTTCAGTACATTTCCACAAAACGTTGAACTTGCGTTTAACGAACAATAAATTTTTTATTTTATATACATTTATTGAAACATGATTAAACAAACTTAGTGAAAATAAAGAGAATTAAGTCAGAAATTGTACAATTAGTGAAAATAATAAAAATACCCTTACATTTGAAGCATTAAGTATAGCGTTTACGTCATTTTGATGCAGGATTGTTAATCAGCGCAAAAAGATAGTCCAAATTAAAAAAAAAATCATCTCAATATGTTGATTCGTTCACGAGATTTTTGCAGGTGATGCATTCTGAAGACGGCTATTCAACTTGAGCGCGATAGACTCGTACGCATTAGCTGCTTTCCCTACTTCGCCGTCACGCAATGACTAGCATGTTGTCCGCAAATTCAGCGCGATGGCAAACACTCTATTCCCAAATGAAAATTCAGAACATTTTACTGAAATTAGTTAAAATCTTTATATAAATTTTCTCAAAATGTGAGCTCTCTAGCTTCAAAATTGCACCTGAAGTATATGTTACAACAAACAAAATTATCTCTTCTCCTAATAATCGTGGAGCCATTTTCTTTTTTGTTTCTTGATTAGAACTCATGTCTGATTATGGACTAAAACCGCAATTTCGTAAGACTAAATTTAAGGAAGTTATTCTGTTTGTTTATAAGAAAAAAACGCATTTTCCTGCTTTCAGCCGTTCTTGACCAACTTCAAACAGAAAAAAAATCTGAGTACTGCTTTGCGTACAGCAGATGTTGGAGATTAAAATTCTGCACTTTCATCGCTTTTAAAAATTTTTTTTTAGAAGTACAGCACCTGAAAAAACAGTCAATCTGTGAACAACAAACAGATTTCTTGCCAAACTATTTACTACTTCAAACTGAAACTTTTAGCAAGCTTTCACCTCACAAAAATACAAATTGTTGCAGATTTTAAAGGATCTGCGTGAATTATTGACAAAATTAGAAAGTGATCAATTTTTACGGTTTTCATTTTTTTCTAAGCAAACAAATTAACCGATCTCGAAGTTCAACTAATCAAATTGAAGATCTTTTTAATATCTTTCATTCATAATTAAACTTTTTTCCCCGCAGACTCATATCTTGGTCACAATCTTCAAAAAACATGATTTTGCAAACTTTGAACAGTGCGTACTAATTTTCGGACTCGAGTTGCTTGTTGAAAACATACTGGCCTTTATCCCAGGCATCAACACT
>JAUELO010445344.1:0-13764 GCA_032357855.1 Amphibolips quercusostensackenii | reverse complement strand
GAAGTTTAAAAGTTTTTTAATTAAAAAATGTTGTATTTGAATGCTAAATAATTTACACGTATAAAACGGAAGCTACTTACACTTTTTAATTGAGCAATTTAATTTAAATGCAGTAAAACTGTGAAATAAATTTTTTTTATAAATTGTAGAGTTCAAAGATTCAGATTTAGTTCCAAAAATATTAATCTTTGTTATCATTCCTAATTTTCTAAATTGAAGAATCAATCAATGAACTAAAAAAATTAAAAAATTAAATCATCTGCCGAAATTTTAAGATAAAAACATTAAATATTTAACGATTGCAGTTTTTCATAATTTGAAATCTTTTTAAATTTTAAGTTAAATTTAGGCATGTCAAGAGGTGCCCCCCCCCCCCAATGGAAAAGGACAATGTTAGGTGTGAAAAAGAGGAAGAAGTTGACTTATTAATTGAAAGGCTGGAAGGGTCAATTAAGAAACTTAGGGTTGAAATATGTACAAAAGAAGAAAGAGAAGAGAGAAAAAGAGGCTGGCGGCATGAGGGGAGATTCTCACTGGGCCCGGACTTTTCTAGGGGGCCCGCATTTTCTGGTACTGTAAGGAAATAATTTTTTTTAAAATTAAATTCTTAATTTATTACATTAAATGTATTTTGGTGATTATATCAACAGAAAATAATACTATGAAATCATAACAGAATCCTAGATGAGCCTGAATTCTAAATTTCAAAATTGGAAATAGGGGCCCGTCATTTCCAGCCCCCGGGCCCGGTTTTTCTCATAGCGGAACTGGTTAAATTATTTAAATTTTATATAGTTTTGAAATCCTTAAAATGCTTTAAAATTTTTTATAAAAATTTTGACAAATCTACACGTTGCCTTACATTCGTTCAAATTTTAAATTATCTTTGAAATTGTTTAGAATTGCTAAACATCTTTCAAAATGATTAAGATTTTTTCTAAAACTTGTCTAGAATTTTTTTCTACAATTTTTGAAAAATCCTAGCAAGTAAAAAAAATAAATATTCCACATTCATGTTTAATAATTTCGTAAATATTCCTGAATCTTCTTAAATCTTTTCTTGAAATTATTTTTTCATAATAAAAATCGTTTTTGATTTTCTAAGAAATCTCAAGAAAATGTTTTTCATCCTTTTGAAGCCTTTTACAATTCTCAAAAAGCTTTTACTTTTTTTGCTCAATATTTTCAGAGATCTGTATATTGTTTCCAATTATGCCGTGGTCAATTCGCACCAAGATTTCGGTACAAATAGCCGGATTTCGTCGGTACTCGTAGGCACCTTGTTCAAATTATTTGAAATTATTTCAAATTCTAAATAAATTTTGGATTTTTTTAAACTTCTTAATACCCCTTTAACTCACAAGATTTTTTCTGAGAATAATAGAAGTTTAATTGATGATTCATACATTCAAATTCAATAATTTGACCTAAAAATAAAATTCTTCAAATAAACAGTCAGATAATTCAAAATATTAGGTAATTGTTTTATTTGAAAAAAATTTCACATTGATGGGTTTGTTTACATTTCTTTATTTAATAAGACCTAAAAGTACAGATCATTTTGAAAATCATTTATTAATTTGTATTCACAGTTGATCAACTAAAACTGTTTTTTATCAAAAATCTTCAACATTCAACACTTCTAATTTTTACTTTTTTAGGTCTTGGAAGCTGCATTTTAAAATTCTCTAAATTAAAACTTTGGCTTACAAATGAAAATCTAAAATGCAAAATTTTTTAGGTGAAAGATTTCCGAATTACGCATTCTGAATTAATTGATATGATAATTCAAAAAGATAAGAATTTAACTAATTATTTGAAAAGCGGTTAAAATTAAATCTGGACAGATTTCTTCTCGGTTCCCCAGTCAAGCGGACACCTTGATTAATGGACAGAGAGTACAGCTTTTATTTGAAATTTATAAACAAAAATCAACTTAAAACCTCCGAATAGCTAGAAGCCAGATAATGAAAGAAATGGAAGCGTGAGTCTAATGTGTTCGCGTTTGCTTTTTCACTATCCCATTTTTTTTAAACAAGTTATGAAAAATGGACTGGTAAAGAGATTTGAAAGAGCCTTTTGGTAGCTTAGAACTTATATTTATGTTTTATTATAAGTTTTTTCTTAAGTAATAAAAAATATACTGTTGAAGATATTTAAAATAGCCTTCTAGTAGTTTACAACTTATATTTATGTTTTATTATTATTTTATTTATTTTTTTATACTGATATATTTTAGCTACGATAAAAGAAGTCTACGGCAATTACTCAAGAGTGCATGTACAAAATTCTTTACAGAGAATATTGCTCTTTAACAACAATTAACATTTTGTAGACACAATTTTGATTGCAAAATTAACTTCCTCTGCGGCTTAAGAAACAAAATTTTTTATTTCTACGATATCGTTTTTTTTTCTTTCTCATAGAGAAAGCTTCGTAATGGTAACATTTTGAATCATTTTCAATTCATTTAATTGATTGTTTTTCAATATAGTAATGTCCAATACAATATTTTGAGCAATTGTACGGTTTGTACCGATTAATTTTCTAGCAAAAAAACAACAAATTTACTTATTTTTCTAAGCGAAAGCGGTCAAATTAAAATCAAAAATGAAATCAGAAAACATTTTTATTCAAGAAAATTAATTTTTAACAAAAAAGGAAAGAATTTAAATCGAAACAGTTGAATCTTCATCCAACAAAAAAATCAATTTTGACCAACATTGCTGAATTTGCAACAAAGTAGATAAATTTCTCCCTGAAAAAAATCTTTCCGCTTGCATAGTCTGACCGCAAAATCAAATCTTTGATTTTCAATTATTTTTTTTTATCAAAAATTTAAATTTTTAAGTTCTCAGAAAAATTGTGAAATTTGTTATGATAGTCTTGTAGAGCCTTAAAAAAGCAGAGCAGATGTTTTTTGTATTGCAAAGATGTTTTGCTTACATTGCATTTTTCTCTGTGCAATTGAATTTTTTATTTTTTTTAAAGCGTTATCACGACTGAAACAAAAGCTATACGTCTTATCAAAAAATGCATGAAACATAATTTGTAGATGCATATCGTGTATAGTATTGCTAATAAATTTAATTTTTTACTTCTCAAACACAATTTTCAATGAATAAATCCCGAACAATGAGGTATTTTTATTAATTTGGAATTCAAAGTATTTATTAAAACTTTAAATATTCTACGAATAAATATTTAGATTTGATATAATTTTACTAGATTTTATAATATTTTGATTTAATTGCTGCAAATACATTTACAAGAATTAAGCCATTTAAAGATTGAAAGAAATTTTTAAATATTTCTAGGATTTACTATGCATTTCAGGAATTTGAAGAATTTCAAAAGGTTTTAAAGATTTAACCGTATTTTATAAGATTCGAAAGAATTTTTTGAATCTTTCATAATTTCACAGAATTTTAAAATATTTTAATGGATTAAAAATATCTTAGGATATTCAGATTGTCAAAGATTTTAGTAATTTTAAAACATTTGCAAAGTGTGTTGGTTTAAAGTTTCTTCGAAAATGTTTATTTCTAGTTTTTTAAATAAAAAAGTTTATTCGACAGAATATTTTATTCTTGAAATTTTGAAGTTGTACTACTAATGATGAAAAATTAAACTTATTGAAAAATAAAGTTTTCTTCTCTTTTGCGCCCTTCTTATTTATACTATGTACGGAATTAGATAAAACTAAAATAATACAACCGCACTTTCTTACGTTTGTTTTGAATTTACTATATAATCAATCAATTGTAATATGCCATGCGACGTGTATTAAATAAAATTAGTTTTCTGTGAATCAAAAAAGATCAGTTAGATTAAGTTTTTCACTTTGACGTAAAATTCTATTCTTTTGGCAAAAAATTATTTTATTTAATGAAACATTGCATAACATGCCACAAATGAATAGTAATACAGTAATTAAAAAAAAAGTGAAACATGCTGTTATATTATTTTATTTTTATGTTAGTATGCAATCAGTATGAATTAGAAGTTGAAATAAAAAAAAACATTAGCTTTGAAAAAGATCCGCTAATTGCTTTAGTAGTACCACTACCATATTTCACAAATAAAATATTTCTCTGAATGAACGCCTTCTTCAGAATTTTTTTGATTAGAATTCAATGAGGCGAATGTACAATAATTTTATTTAGAATAAGGGGTATAGATTATTATTATAAATAGTGCTTGTTTTTTCATTCAAAAGAAGGAAATCGTAAACATATTGGGTCAGCTCAGGTGTCTAGGGTCATGTGAAGTAGCCTATTGGCAATAACTTACACAATGTAGTCTTTTAATTGTTTTAATAAAGCTAAAAATGTTACAAAAACGCGTTTGTTCATGAAAAATTACCTTCGATCAATTAAAAACTGCATATGCATGTATTTGGCCTAGTAAAAATACGTCTTTTATGTTCTGCAAATCAATCGCCTGAATCTATTATTTGTTAAGAAAAGTTTGATAAAGTTCCAACAAAAGCATTTCTCCAAACAAAAAATTTTTTTTTAACTACAATTTCCCAAAACTAAAATTTTACAAGATGAACCTTTTCCCTAGATGCTTGTAAGAACAACGATGAGAAAATTAAACCAACCAAAAGTTGTAGAAGCGATTCAGAAAGATCAAACGCGCACAGCACCTAACAATGGGTCAAAAAACAGTCAACAAAGTGTGCGTATGCACACTTTGTAGTGCCTAAGATACTTAGAGCTTTAGTAGGCTTCGCATCAATTTTTGCAAAATTAATCCAACTACCTTTGGAAGAATAAATATGTACACCAAACGCTTTCCTAACCACTGTATCAACAAGCCTCAGACAAAGATGAGGAAGCGGCATTAGGACTACCTACGGAAATCAGGAACCTTCTGACAGATAATCGCAATTTCAGAACAAGAAGAAACATCAACATCAAATTTTTTTCTGAGCCACTAGACTTGGCTAGAATGTATACCTTCCTTTGTGGGAGTAGATCGGAAGACTCCTACCTCTAAATCATCAATTGTTTACTTAATGGTGCTGCAAGAGGTTTGGCAGACGTAAGTCACAGGCTAAAACCAACGATAAATTAAAACACCAAAAAACGCTTGCATAAGCTGAATAATAACATTGAATAGGCAAATCAAAATGTGTCCTGTGTTCAGTGCGTTCTTGATTATATAACATGTTGTAGACCGTTTACAAAAAAGCTTCGCAATTTTGCCCAAGAACTAAGGATCTACTATCACACACCGAACAATTCAAAGCTAATGACAATCAAGCAGCACCTTGTTCACAAAATACGGGAATTGTCTGACGCGAGAAGGACAATAGAGAAGAAGGAGATAAGAGTCAGCGAGAATAAACAGTTTCTCGCTGACCCATCACACCTCTTCAACGATCTCTAGGCTTCTGTCAAAGATCAAACTAAACGCAACAAAGAAGGGATTCCACAGAAAAAATTATACAAGATCCCAAAAAAACGGTAGTTGAAAGAAGATACAGATAATATTATCCGCTTTAAGGAGTTTTGCGACAACCTCATAACTTCTGCGAAAGAATGTCCATCAATAACTGCCGAAGTTTACAAGTTTAAAAGCTTGAAAGCTTGAAAAAAGGTGTAGCAGAATGATGAGAAAACCTACTAATTGACATGTTGCATCTGCAAAGATGTTGCAGCTCATGAGCGCATCCCGTCAATAGCCTGGACTAACTACTTGAAAGCTTTTGATTCAATCTCTGATACGCTCATTATCTGTCTGTTAAAAAACTTAAAAGTTTATCCACACGTAGTAAGATGCATAGATAAATAAATGCTTTTCTGAAAAACTAGATTTAGTATCTCATCTGGAAACTGTCCCGTGACCACGAACAATATTACCTGCCAGAGGGATATCTTTGAGGGCGATACCATGCGCCTTCTGCTCTTTTGCATTACACTTTTGCTACTATCTCTTGCTTTACGCCATTCTCTTGGATACCTCTTTGGCGATCCCAATCATCGCAAGTACAAGGTCACTTATGCATTCTATATGTGTAACGTAGAAACCTATGCTTCTGGCTAAAGCCTTTAAATATTGTCAAAGTGTATGCATGAGAAATTCGCATAGACTTTGGATTGGAGAAGTGTTCCAAAATTTATCTAAAGTAAGGAATGATAACTGGCGTTCCCAATAACCCTAAGCTTGTTGATATAAGTGTTATTAGACATGTTAACACGAAAGAGACCCATACATACCCGGGTATGTTTCAAAAACGCATTTAGTTTGAACATCTCTAAAGGTGTCTCCGATAAACAGACACAAGAATCTTCTTCGACAGATTTGGTCTCTAAATCTGTCGGCGTTAAACAAGGTATCTGCAACTGACATGCTAGCCATCCCGGTTCAACTTCACTTGTTTCGGGTGGTTTAATAAACAAAGAACAAGCCCATGGACCTTTATATCGCCACTTCTAAGATCATGCATATGCATAAAAGGTATTTGATAAGCGCGCGAATGATTGTGAGTATAAAACAATATTAAATGTGTTGATGATGTATGCAGCAACTTGTTTGATTTAATTATTCATTGCTCGATGTGTATACAATTTTTCGATTCCACTACTCCCTCTACGTCACTCATCTGGATTTACGCCTGGATGATTGTGCTAATGATAATCTTTCCTTGAGATATGTACCTATTTCTCGTATTAAGAAAAGGCCTGCGTACAAGGTCTATTAAATATTGTTTACGATTTTACCAGATTGCTCAATTTCAAAGATATCTTCATCCTTCTTCCGCATAGACTCCACACATTGAAAATTTTTATAATTCCGTAGGTTTTGTGAGTAATAATTAACAATAGCGACAAGTACATATTACAGTGGATATGTTTAATCTTTCTCACTTATCGTTTTCGAAATATTCCTGACAAAATGAAGATCTTTATCTGCACGTCTCTACTTGCAATTGCGGTTTTTTACAATTCAACGGTAAGTGCAGTCAATTCAATACAAATTCAAATGTAAACATAAAATAAACATATTTTTCTAAAATTAAAAAAATTTATATAGTGAGGAAAAGTTAATGTCACGCCCTAATTATTCCCCATACGATATATTTTATTTCCAAAAGCTTCATAATCAATGATTCAATTCAGATCACATAAAATCATAAGTAGCTTAATTCTGAAAACAACTTAATATAAATTATTTAGTATTAAATGCCTAGATTTATAACTTTTGCTCTTGAAAAATCATTTAGGTTGCATTATTATGTATGATATCATATATTAAGAAATTGAAATTGTTTGGATTTAGAATTGTGCAATCGTGAACGGTTCTTAAAATCGTAAGATGTTAATAGTTTGAATTTCACATATTTTCTTTTGAGAATAATTACAATTTTTAGAGTTTCTAGGCCATGTGCAGGAATCCTAACAGTTCCGGTTGGTCCTCACCACTCCGGATCTTACTATTGCGATCTTTCTACATTTTGTCGATAAATGTACTTAATAGGCTAGTCCAAAAATTTTATTTTTGCTTTTTGGTGACCGAGACCACGCTAATTTGTTTCTTTTTTAAAACGATTAGTTTCAAATTTTATAAATCGGGTAATGCTTTATTGTATTTCTAGGTTTTTCAAATTGAAGTTAGATTTAAAAATGCAAAATCTCAATTAAGAACCTGTTACTTACCAAACAAAAATAATAAATGTTGAAATAGTACTTATTTTCTTTATTTTTTCGAAAACCGAGCTTTCCCCATTAAAAACCTTATGTTAACTTCTAACGTCCGAAAACACACGCTAATGTTGACCAACTTAAAACTTGAAAAATAGGGATTTTTTTTCTGATGAAAAAATTAAGTGTGAGGATCATTTCACAAAAATCAACAGCTGTCTGTCAGCGCATTTTAATGCTTACTGTAGTACTTAGAACCTTTAATGTTAGTGAATTTATGTTACTTTATTGATCATAAGAATCTAAAATTCATAACCTCTCCTTCCTCCATATAAAATACAGTCATATTTGCTAAGAATTAAAAAAAATTCATGCTTACCACGATTTTTTTCGTGAGGGTGTGAGCGCATGATGGCAGCTTCTCGAGGCTTACCCTCCATAGCTTGTGGATCACAGCTAATATTTTAATCCTCAAGATACCTAACAGGTAGTCATTCCTGCCCACTTGTCTTCAACAAACTTGTATTTCAATTATTTATCGAAGCTTTTTTCTTCAAAATAGCTAAGAAGGGCATTTTATTACTTTAGCATTTTACGAAGAATGTAGGTTCCTAATAAAATTTTTCAATATTCTAGTTCTCTGTTTTAGAATTTTTAAGTGTTAAATTGTAGCATTAAATTTTTCAATTTCGAATTGACAAGCCTTTTCTTTACAGAATTAAATGCATCGGAAAATCATGAGAAAAGTTTATTTTTGACACAGAAAAGAAATTTTCATTTGCCAGTAGACACCTTAGAAACTAAAGGAGATGCACATGAGATAATCCCATATAAAGATAGTACTCCCAACCCCAAGATGATTAGTTTGTGGCTATATTCGACTCGAAAAACAGTGTTGAAAGCTAACTTTAATGGATCTTATGTTTTACTTTCTAAATATTGTAGAAAAAGCACTTTTTTCATCAGTCTTATTTACGTAAAACAGTAGACAGCTGTGGAATATTTTGCACAAAAATGGAAACTTTTGGGAGTCAGAGCACTAAACCCATAGGGTAAATGAATTATGGATATGGTTTTTAGTTATTTTGTTAATTAGAATAATTCAGTGATTTTTGTATTATCAATTCCGACATATCAAAAGCAATTTGTCAATCCGTCTCAGTCCGTAAATCAAACCAAGTTCACAGCAATCCTACATTTTTATCCTGTTAAATTCAATTTTTTTTAACTGTTATCCTTTTGTGCATTCCAAATTAATCCCAGAACAGACTAAAAAGATTAAGAAGGGTTCAAAATTTTTTTCGGATTGGTCGGATCGATGCGGTTTGAATGATACATGCAATACTTCCGAAAAAGATTTGGAATGTATCGGATTGATTGAGAAACAATTATTTTAAAAATCTTTCAAGAGGAACATGTGTTGCCCTGAGGATGGAGTGATTAATTGCGTTAATGTTAATCCGTGAATAATAGGGTTAACGTCAACTTCTAGCTTCAACTTTTTATATTTTAACTAATTTTTCTTGATTTAACGGTAATTGTGATTTCATGTTCAAATGTGTAGAAAATTGTTGAAGCCACAATCAGCAACTGTTATATTTGTTGTTCCTTTTTACATTGATATTTCATTCTTTGATTTGAAATTATTCTGCATTGGAAATCGTACAATATAAATCTATTTCAGGTTTATATGTTTTACTTTTAAGTTGCTTAGGTTTCTCAAGTTGAATCTTTTAAAAATTTTATGCTTGAAAAAGCTTTTGATTCAGAATGAGTGATTCCTGAAAGCTGTCTTGAAATTTTAAACCATGTAAGAATTTCAAAATAATTAATTTTATATTTTCTGATCTTTAAATCATACAATTATTTCGTTTTTTTCATTTAAAATAAATTTCTATTTTGTTATCTTAAAAATCGTAATCTTCTTTTTTAGCTGATCTCAAAAAAACTTCCAAAACAACTGTATCAAAATGGTACATAGTTTATTGGGGCTACGGATTTATTGCAACAAAAGATCTGAAAAGTGCACATATCACAGCAATAACCGTCTTTTCTAAGAATATACATGAAGCTCCAGAAAACCGCAATTGTGTCGAACCAGAAAAGGTGACTTTGGGTGGCGTAAGCTTTATTATATACAAAGCGCCTGATTTGAGTATTTTGGGAGTTCACCTTGACCCGGAGATTCATATTATTCCTTGATTACATGCCGAATAGTCTACACACAAGATAAGAAACAAATACACGAAAATTGCTTAATATTCTCTTCATGTATATTTCTAAATGAAACATATTAAAATAAAAAATACTTTCATGTGAAGACTGCTAGATTGTTGGATACAAAAAGTAAATGTTTATAATTGTGTTCAATTTTCCTTTTCCGCCTTTCGATTCATTCTTGAAAAACAGGGTATTGAACATGTAATGATATTCTGATTGTAAACGGCCTTTATTAATTAGTTAAGAACGTGTAAATATATTATATGTAATTATTTTATTTATTGATTCATTTACACCCATAAATTTCAGCCACAATAAAATAAACATGTGACATCATACCGAGGGCTCTTTTCGTAGTTTCCTAGATATGCTGCTTCCAATTAAGAAGGTTATGAAGTTTACCATCTACGTGTTTTATGAGTTTTTTCAATTCTATTTGCTCACTAAACATCTTAGGTAATTATATTTCAGGTAGCCTTCTGACTGAGAAAAGAATTAGTTATTATTTTGCTATGCTTATACTAATTCGTCAGAGTTAAGCCCATGCCTCAATGACATCCAGACCTTCGTCAAGCAATTTTATGATTTAGAAAACTGACCCGGTGAAAGTTAATAACGCTGATTGGGTTTTCATTTTTAGAGTATCTTGCTTATTTTGACTGAGAATTTTTTTAAGTCAAAATAGGAGTGCATGAAGTAGATCAGCCCGCTCAAAAAATTTTAGTTTATTAGTTTCCTTAGCAGTGCTATAAACTGGATGCTGTCAAAAGCTTTTTCTACGTCAAGGAAAACGGCCCTAGCATATTTCCTTAGATTAATATTAAAGCTGATGGCTTTAGTAAGCTTAAGCATCATGTGTTAAGTATAGTAGGCTTTTCATAAACCAAATCGTTTTGGTTTAGGGATGCTGTTTTTCTCGAGTTTTTCTCGAGGAATAGTGGACTTTTAGTTAGTTGGATGGTATGTATCCTCGTCTTTTTTCTGAAAAACAAGTATGTGATCATTTTACCAAAATTCCGTAGAGAAGTTTAGTTGAATGCAGGCATTTAAGATAAGTACTAGTGCCATCTGCTTTGTTACTTTTAGTATTAAAATTTTTTTTGATTAATTCTTCGTGGCTTATTTTTTTTTAATATATCAGTGCTTGGAATTTAAAAAAATTGGAGTCAATTTTCTTACATTCGGCAATGTGTTGCAGGCCTATGGCTTGTCATGTTATGATAATTACTTTTATAATGTGTTGCATTTAAATTCGCTTTGCTGGCAGAAGAAAGTGCAAACTTTTGTTCCGGATTTTTAAAAGAAGAAATATCAGTTAACTGCTTCGTTAGGGCTTTAGTCAGTCATACAATATATAGTGATATCTTTGATTCAAAGTTTACCGACTACTGTATTCTAATTTTTACATCTGTGCGACCGCGGTTAGTAATGTTTCAAAAGATGCAGCCTTAAGTTCTTTGATGTGTTCGACAGAGTTTATTACAAGTGTTAGTAAGGTCTACAATCTCACAGCTGATATTTAAGACGTATTAGTTAATCTAAGTCTAAGGGACTGAAGAGTGACAGGCATTTTTTTTAACAGACGTGAGATTAGTTATGACTTTGTCAATGTGAGTAAAATTAGTTAGTGCATGCTTAAAATAAACATGTGTTTCTGGAGTCAAAATAAATGTTTGCCAATTTTCTATTGCAGAATTATAGCAAGGCGCGACTGGAATTTTGTAACAATTAGTGAAAAGGCCCAAAATAACTGGTCGATGATCTAAGTCTAGTGCATCATTAGTGAGAGTGTCGTGATTGTCAACATTATTTTTGGTAATTACAAAGTCAATTTGCTTGAACTTATATTTTGTGTTGTGACGGAAAAGGTATGCGAGTTTGACGCAGAGACCGACAGATACTGGTCGTTCAAAAATTCAAACAATTGTTTTTTGATTTTGTAAGTTGTTCTGTAATTTAAAGTTATGTATTTAGCATTCAGGTTTTTTTGCAGCAGTTACCGAAGGTGCAAGTTCAAAAATTTTTCTGTTTTTTTTTTTTGTGAATGCACAAAAAGAATCTGTTAGATCGAGACGATGACATATGGTTTTTCGTGTATTTTCATTTAAATAGCTCCAAGATCAGGAATAATGAGTTCATAGTGTTCCAAATTTTTTTGAATTATATTTGTGATGCTCTTATAAGTGTTATTTCTATACAGTTAGTAGCCGCGAACTAAACTGACTCGTAGGGATTTCTGTAGTAGAGTTACATCCAGCATGCAAATGATAAAGTTATTCTTTTAATAATATGTGGCTGATTCATGAATTTTTTTAGGGATACCCGGAGCATCCAAAAAAATTATTTTCACTGGTTTAACATAAACGGTGGCTATATATGATGGCAAGTGAAAGTATATTTCTTTTAATATTAGCGATTTAGCTTGTGGCATCGGTAATGTCAATCTTTCCACCCATTACATCAGTAGTTAAAATTAAATATCTTTTCAAGAAGTGTAATCAAAATCATTTAATATCCTAAGAAAGCGTAATTTTATTGTGTGCGATTACTGGGATGATTTAATTTTTTAAGGCAGAAATTGTTGTGGCGATTGGTGCTTCAGCTCGAACAAAAGTGGTTTCAGGTAGTTTGGATATCTGTGTAGTTTTAGGCTTGACCGCGCACGTTTATGATGTAGAAGCGACGGTAGCGCGATAGAGCGGTAATTTTTTCGATAGCGCTACACTGACCACTGGAGTATTTGCTTGTGTCAAATTTTATTTTAGTGTGATCTGTACCGCTGGTTCATAGGCAGCAATTTTTTGTGTAAATCAGCCCGCGTGGAAATAATCTGCATGGTTTAAAACTTGGTCATGGCTAGGATGAGGCTTCGATAAAGAATGGGTCAAGGATGGCTTATATCCGCGATCCACGCTAAAGCCACTCAAAACTGAATAACATATTTTAACACTTTCAGCGTTTTCTGCAAATTTGCGGCTGAAATGAATATAATATTTCGACATTAATATTCATTATTTATTATGTACATATTATTTATTTATTAAAACATTTTTGTGTGTCGGGTGTAAGTTGGGCGTTTTTCAAAGAAAAATTTTACATTTTCCGTCAAAGCACTAGGCTTGACATGTATGGTCACGCACTTAATTCATACTGAATTCATGTGGCAGTTCCAAATGTGCAGTAGATTTATGTAGCATTGGCGGTTGCGCACTAGAGTTTCGTTACACTTAAGGCTGCGCAGCAGAAGTATGTAGTATATTAAAATGTGCAATGGAGTTATATAGCACTACTGGCTGTGCAATAGATTTTTTGGCATTTGTGGTTAAGCACTTAATACATGTCGCACTTTCAGGTTCTCAGTATACTAATGTGGCTCTTCTGGTAGATAGAGTTGTATAACACTTTCGGCTATGCAGTAGACTTTTGTGGCTTGTGTGATTTGCTACTAAAGTTACGTTGCACTTTCGATTGCTCATTAGCCTTATATGGCGTTTGTGGCTGCGCAATAGAGCTATGTCGCATTACCAGATGCGCAGTACACTTCTATGGCAATAATGGTTGCGCACCAGAGTTGTTTCATACTTTATTTGTGGTTAAGTACTACATACACGTCGCATTTATAGATGCTCAATATACTTATGTGGTTTTTTTGGTATCGCAGTATGAGTATGTGATATATTTATTTGCACACTAGAGTTATATAACACTTATAGCTGCGCAGTGAACTTTTGTGACAATCATGTTTGCTAACTAAATTTGTGTCGCATTTCTAGATGCGTAGTAGACTGCTTAAGGGTTCATGAATGCAACCATTAAAGCTACAAAAGTTCACTACGCAGCTGGAAATGCGTCATAACTTTCTTGCGCAACCAAAAATGCCACATAAGGCTAA
>JAUELO010445332.1:0-13764 GCA_032357855.1 Amphibolips quercusostensackenii | reverse complement strand
ATTGAAACCTGCTCAAGAATCCCAAGAATTAAATACTATTAACACTGAGAAAATGATAAACTTTGTAAATAATGAATACTAGATACAGAACAATGATTCGCTTTAACTACAAGTAAGCCGCTGGATTCAGCATTTAAAAAGGCATTCAAACCATATATTAAATTTCATTAAAAAATTTTTTTACAATATTCTATCTCCTGATTTGTAATTTTTCAAAAAAATTTTTGATTCAAAAAATCTTGAAAACTTGACGTGCTGCAGAGAAATGAAGGCCATATTCGGATTCAGCACAAAAAACTACTTTAAAAATTATATGTCTTATTCCATAAGCACATAGGTCACATTTTGTTGACCAGTGTAATTAATGGTAATCCTGAAAAGACCTAGCAATTCTTTAACTTTTTGCATCATTTTTTGAAAATGATAAATTAGGTACTCTGTTTCATTAATTTGTATTTTACTGCAGGTAAAAAACTTACAACGTCTAGTAATAAACAAAGTCATTTAGATTGACAAGCAGCAGACAACAAATGTCTCAATTTTCGCAAAACTTGAAGATTTCCGACGGGATTCGCAAATTACAATTATTCATATTTTAAAAATACTTGATAAACATGACTGAAACAAATATAAATTCTGCATAGATTTACAATATTACATTATTCATCTTTCTTCATATATTAAAAAAAACTAGTCTGTGGCAGTAAAGAAAATTAAGGTATTCGCGAAGGTTAAGGAATTTAATAAATTCAACGACTTCAATAAATTTAATAAATTCAAGGAATTCATAGAATCTCAAAAGTGTATGGAATTCAAAAAATTGACGCAATTAAAAAAATGCAATAAATTTAAGGCATTAAAAAATTTAAAGAATTCACGGAATTTACGCAATTCAAAGAAATCAAGGAATCAATTCAATTCAAGGAATTAATGAAATTTAAAAAATTTCCGAAATTCCCAGAATTCGATAAACTCAAGAAATTTATGCAATTCACAAATTTTATGGAATTCATGGAATTGGAGAAAATCGTGGAATTTTAGGAATGCAGAAAATTTATGGATTTCAAGAAATTCAAGGAATATGATGAATTCGAGTAGTTCAAGAAATGCATGAATTTCAAGGAACCTAAAGAATTATATCAATTCACGCAATACATGAAATTCAAGGAATTCGCGTAATTCGAGTAATTCAAAGAATTTTATGAATTTACGAAATTCACGAAATCTAATGCTCACGCAGGACTCAAGGAATTCAAGGAATTTGCGAAATTTAAGAAATTTATGGAATCAGAAAAGTTTATGAAATTTAAGAAATTGACGCTATTCAAAAAATGCATGAAATTAAAGGGATTAGAAATATTTAGCGAATTCACGGATTTCACGGAATTCTAGGAATTCAAGAAATTGATGAAATTCAAGGGATTTTCATAATTCCTAGAATTGAATAAACTCACTAAATTCAGGCAATTCAAAAATTTCATAGAATTCATGGAATGCAAAGAATCAAGAAACTCATCGAATTTGCGAATTTTCATAGAAGTCAGCGAATTCATCAAATTTATATAATTCATATATTTAATGGAACGTATCGAATTAATTTAATTTAAGGAATTAATCTAATGCATACACAGAATTTATGAAATTTAAAAAATTCACGATTTTTAAAGAAATCATGGAATTCAAAGAATACAGGGAGTTTGAGAGATTCACGAAATTAAATTAATTTACGAAATTTAATAAATCTACGAAATTTAAGAAATTTACAGAATTCAAGAAATTGAAAAAATTCAAGGAATTCACAGAATTTAATGGACTAAAATAATTTATGAGACTCAAGAAATTTATATAATTTGAAGAAATCATGAAATATAAGGAATTAAATAAATTCAAGGATTTCAACGAATTAAAGGAATTTAATGAATTCGAAAAATTTAAAGTATTCAATGAATTAATTACCTCAAGGAATTCATTAAATTCAATAAATTTAACAAATTTAATGAATTCAAGAAATTTATGGAACTTAGAGAATTTAATGAATTTAAGGAGTTCAAAAAATCCAGAGCATTTGTGGAATTTTCGTCGAATTTCGTGAATTTGTGAAATTCTGTGCATTCCTTAAATTCTATGTTATCCGCGAATTTATCAAATTTCTTGATTCCTTAAATTACATGAAATCCATAAATTCATTCAATATTTTGAATCCATTGAATTTGATGTATTTTTTAAATTTCGAAAATTCCTTGAATTCTACGAATTTCGAATAACACGCATTTCTTGAATTCCATGAATTTCTTGAATTATATGAATTCCTTAAATCCATAAGTTCTTTGAATTCCATGAATTCTTTGAATTTTGTGAATTCTTCAAATTTCATTAATTTCTTAAATTCCATGAACTCCTTAAATTACATGAATGGAATGAATTCCTTGAATTCTATGAATTTCTTGAATAACACGAATTCCTTGAATTCCATGAATTTCTTGAATTCTATGAATTCCCTGAATGTCATAAGTTCTTTGAATTTCATGAATTCCTTAAACTTTGTTAATTCCATGAATTTCATTAATTCCTTAAATTCCATGAATTCCTTAAATTCCATGAATTCTTTGAATTCCATTAATTCCTCAGATCTTAGCAATTTCTTGAATTCAGTCAATTACTATAATTCCATCAATTTCCTGAATTCTATAGAATTTTTTGAATTCTATAAATTCCTTATTTCCTAGTATTCCATTAATCAACTGAATTCTTTGAATTTCTTGCA
The DNA here is from genome assembly GCA_032357855.1 of Amphibolips quercusostensackenii. Taxonomy (NCBI): domain Eukaryota; kingdom Metazoa; phylum Arthropoda; class Insecta; order Hymenoptera; family Cynipidae; genus Amphibolips; species Amphibolips quercusostensackenii. Next base: position 11,000 of record JAUELO010445332.1, on the reverse strand, counting down.
TTTCACGAATTTTTGTAATTTTGTGAATTCCTTTAGTTCATTAAATTCCTTGAATTACCTGAATTTTTTTAATTCGTGAGAATCCTTAAATTCATTGGATTTCTTGCATTTAATTGATTTCTTGCATTTAAATAATTCCTTGAATTCCATTAATTCTTTGAGCTTTGTGAAGTCCTTGGACTTATTAAATTTTTGATTTAAATGAATTCTTTAAAGTGCATGAATGACTTTAATGTTTTAAATTCTTTGTATTTCTTGATTTTTTTGAATATCTTGAATTTCGGTAATTTCAGTAATTTCTCGAATTTCATGAATTACTTAAATTTCATGAATACCCTAAATTCCTTAAATCCTATGAATTTCATGAATTCAACATATTCCATAAGATCCACAAATTCCATGAATTTAACGAATCCTTAAATTCTCTAAATTTTTGGAAATTGTTGAATTTCTTTGATACGATAAATTTCATAAATTCCTTGATTTCCATAAATGAAATAAATTCAATGATTTTTACAAATTTTCCGAATTTATTACATTCTATCAATTCTACGAATTTCATGAAATCCTTCTATTTAATTGATTTCTCAAAAAAATAAATTCCATGAATTCCTCAAAATAAATAAATTGAATGAATTTCACGAACAACTTGAATTCCATGAATTCCTTAAATTCCTTTATATCCGTAAATTGATTGAATTTTGTGAATCTAGTGAATTCATCAAATATTTCTAATCTCTTTAATTTCATGCACTTCTTGAAATTCGTGAATTCCCTGAATTTAATTAATTTCCTAAATTCATTGAATTCTTAGAATTTCTTGAATTTCATGCATTCCTTAAATTTTTAGAATTTCACAAATTCTCTAAATTCTACGAATTCTATAAATTGATTAAATTTAGTGAATTCCTTAAGTCTCTTAAATGACATGACGTCCTTGTATTTTATGCATTCTTAAAATTCTTTTTAATTCCTTGGATTTCGTGGATTCCTTAAATTACTTGACTTTCTTGGATTTCTTGAACTCTTTGATATTCGTGAATTCCTTAAATTGCATAAAATTTGTGAAATTTATATTAAGGATTCAAGAAATTGTTGAAATTTGTGGAATGCATGGAATTTAAGGAATTCAAGAAAGTCGGGGAATTCAAGGAACTCACAGAATTTATGTTATGTAAGGTATTTGCAGAATTCAAGGAATTCAAAAAATTTTATAAATTCTAGGAATTCATTTAATTTAAGGAATTTATGGAATTTGAGGAATTCCTGAAAATCAATAAATTCATGGAATTCAATAAATTCATAGAATTATATAAATTCATAGAATTCAATGAATTTATGTAATTTAATAAATTTATGTAATTCAGTGAATTTATAGAATTTATTGATTTTATAAAATTGAAGGAATTTAAGAAATTCATGAAATTCTAAAAACTCATAGAATTTGAGGACTTTATGAAATTAAAGGAATTCATGGAATTTGAGGAATTTATGGAATTCAAGGAATTCATACAATTTAAGAAATTTATTAAACCAATGAATTTATGAAATTCAAGGAGCTTAAGAAATTTATGAAATTCAAGAAATTTATAGAATTTAAAGAATTCATGGAATTCAAGGAATTTATCAAATTCAAGGAATTCATGAAACTTAAGAACTTCATTAAATTCAACGAATGTGAAAAAATTAATGGAATTCAGGAAATTCATAAAATTTGAAAAATTCAATGAATCTACGGAATTTGTGAAATTTAAGGAATATACGGAATTCGTGAAATTTTAGGCATATGCGGAATTCAAGGAATTAAATTAAATCAAGGAATCCAAAAAATTAATGAAATTCTTGAAATTCATGTAATTTAAGGAATTTGCGGTATAAGAAGAATTCGTGGTATTTAAAACGTTCGTGGAAATCAAAGAATTGAAGTAAGTCAAGGAATAGAAGTCATTCAAAGCATCTGTGAAATTTAAGAAATTCATGGAATTCAATGAATTCACGGAATTAATTAAATCCCAGGTATTTAGGAATTTCAAGAAATTAAAAAAAAATTTATGGAATGCGAGAAATTCAAGGAACGACTACTATAGGAGAATATTGACTTTTGAGCCAAAAACTTTTACATCAAAGGCTATGAATGTTTATTTAAAAATGACGAAATTTTCAACATATTAGTTAACTTGAAAAGATCTATGACTTTTTAAGGAAAAATTGAATTTTCAACAAAATAATTGAATTTTTCCCGATGTAGTTAAATATTCAATACAAAAGGGCGATTTTTTTTAATACGAGGTAAATTTTTAATCTAAAGGTACGACTTTTCCTCTAAAAATCCAAGTGCTTAATAAAAAAGTGATATTTTTGACAAAATAATTAAATTTTCAATCAGGCAGTAGAATTAGTAAAAACATTGCTGAGCTGTCGACCAAGAAGTCGAACATTTAAAAAAATAGTTGAGTTTGAACGAAAAAATTTAATTAGAAGTCGATCAGTTGCATTTACAACTGGATAATGGAACTTCTACACAAAAGGGACGAATATTCAACAAAATGGTTAAGTGTTGAACAAAACGTTCAAACTTTTATTATAAAAGAAAAAAGTTTCAAACAAAAGCATTTGCATTCTCAACCAAGTTGTCAAATTTTCAAACAAAAAAGACAAATTATTTGAGAAAATAGAAACTTTCAATCCAAAGATTGAGCTTAACAGTTAGAAAAATAAATGTTCAAAAAAACAGATGAATTTTCAACAAAAAAATTAAATGTGAAACAAAATTAATAAAATGGTAACTGAAATAAGAAACCCTGAAAAAATTTTGTAACAAAGAAGTTCAGCCAAGTGAATACCAAAATGAATAGTTCTCAATAAATAATGTAATCGTTAATATTTCAACCAAAACAGGTTATCATTTTAAACGAAAACAATTTTTTAAATGTCAACTAAATTGTTTAATTTTTAACCTCCCAAAAATGTGAATTTTTGAGTGAAAAGATGATTTTCGAACAAGAAAAAAATTAATATTCTGCTACTCCACCCACCACAGAAAGTCTTTCTCATAAATAAAAAGGCATTTTTGAGTAAAAAATTGTTTTCTGAAAGCTTTCACCGTAAATTGTTATTTTTTTGTGGTTTATATATTAAGCGATTGCTTCTTATATTTAAAATAATACTTCATACAAAATTTAGATATTTTAAGACATATTTTGAAAAACCTAATATTGTTTATATATAATACTGTTTTACAATAATTGACAAAAAGTTTTTTTTGTATCTTTCTGAAATTTTTCATTTATTTTCAACTTTTTAGTTCATTTAGCAGAAATAATTATATTAGGTTTATAAAAATAAGTACTTTACATACACTTATGTGATAAATGATTAGCGTAAATACATCAGTGATTATTGTTGAAACAATTTATTATTGCTCATAGCTGTTTCCTATTTTAAAAATGTAGGGATTTCATGGACATGCTCTATTTTGGCGATTTTTAACTTTTATACTGTCGGAAAAGGAATGTTAACTGATACTGTTTAGACAAGTTTTCTCATGCCCTTTCCATTGATCTAAATCCATAGAAATGACGAAAAACGTTATTTATTTTATTTTGAAAATGATTGGCTGGGGCGTTTACGAAAAATTGCAGCACTAAGAACCATAATAAATTGACTTTTTATTATTATTATTATTTACAATTAAAATTTACTTTTCACATTTTATCCGCCTTTGTACGACAAAAAATACTTCATGTTAGTCCTACATTTTTTAAATTGTATCGTTAGTCTGAAGGATTACGGTCTGCGCTTGATTTGACAGCGTTATATAGAAAGATGTTGTGATTGGGCGTTTGGGACCAACTGGAGTTTCTGACACTTCTTTTGGGTTCATTACGGTAACCCTTCCGCTTTTCGCTTTTATTTTCACGCGTTTTCTATCGCCACCATAATATATATACATTCCAGCAAAAATATTGGTATCCTCTAATATTGCAAGGACGTTACCATCAAATGTTGATATGACAATTTGTTCTTCGTTTGGTATAGGAACAAGAAAACCTCCTGCTCTCAATTTGGCTGACGTATCGGCAGGGAAAGTGTACCTACGAAGTTTGAATGTACGACGCAGATCCCGTCTGGAAGTAAGCCGTATAAATTCAAGATCTTCAAGTCCATATCCTTGTTGATCAGAAGAAGGAAGCCTGGTGGGTGGGACAATGCGCTTAAAAGGAGCCGATGTGTCTAAAGAAGAAGGTCCAACAGGATAAAACATGGCAGGAGGTTGTATGCGAGGAGGGGATTTAGACGTAGACTTCGCAGGCAAAAGAGTATTGTCCGGAGAATTTTTTCTGTCGGGAGAATTTTTTCTGTTGGGAGAATAAGAAGTTCTGGTACGAGGAACACAGGGAATAGGAGCGCCATTAGGTAAACACTCGAACTGCAAACCTAACTCTGCAACAAGAAAGATGATTACATTTTTTTAAAGTACGTTGCATAAAAATTTATTTTTGAATTTTGGAACCTGTCACGATCAAGAAAATTCAAATACTTAAATGGTGTAAGAGTTTGAACCCTAATCCAGAACCCTAGCAACAGTTTGGGAAAGAAATTAGTAGTTATGTAGTTCATTTTCTTAATTTCATCCTGTCTGGAAAAAGTCGTATATCGAAATGTATTCTGCATATAAAAAAACGTGATTTTCATGTCAAGACAGTTTTCATTTTGTAAGTCATAGGGAATTCTGAGATCAGATTTTTACTGACTCGTAACGGGAAATCTTCGCCTCCATTCTCTAAAATTTGACAGATCGGAATTAGAACATTTTGAAATCAGAGATTGAACTATAATTAATCAGTTTGAGATTTTTTTTTATCATTGACTTATACCGTTTTATTAATATTAAAATATAATTCTCAAGTTTTGAAAATATATTCAATATTTTTTATTGCGGAAAATTCATCACAAAATGGGAGCCTGAAACGCAACGTTGGTTTCGTCGAGTCGGAGGCCGGACGAGGAGAGTTCTTATCTCGGAATGGAAAAAGCCCAAGACTTAAAAATACATTTTACTATTTTATTTCAAAACGTCTTTTACTTAATTTAAATTAATTTGTTTTTTACGTTATTTAATCGTAGACTGTCACAGGTGTCAGAGTGTGACGCTATCGAAGTGCTACATTATCAAGCACAATTTATGTATTTTTAGTGTGCGATTAACTCTCTTTAAACACAAAATAAAATAAAAATATATATAAGGTGAAAATTATTTGAATGTTTTTGTGAATTGCTATTTATGTTGTGAGCTGATTAATTAATATATATGTACATATGTTTTTACTTTTTTCGAATAAGTTTTAAAGGTTATGAATAAACTAAATGTACAGAAATGAAATTTCAAATGCAAAAATATATGGTAAACATTATTTAAATATTTCAGTGAAAGCAATTGTTAAATGTTCTTTATATCGTAAGCTAATTAACTTATTATCAACTAATTCTATTGAAACTCACATTTTGTGAAATAAGATTAAAAGGTAATTAATAATTCGAATTTTTAAAAATAAAAGTTTAAATTTAAAAAAATTTAAAGCAAAAATTATTTGAATGCAATAAAAATAATTATTGTTTAAAGCTTCCTATTTTGTAAATTGAATAATTAATTATATCCTTATTGATTGTTTTAACAAAATTAAATTACATAAAGTTTTCAATTTAATTTGTTTCTAATTAGTAAATAAATTGATTATTCAGTTTAAGGATGTGTAATTGGATATTGTCTATATAATTTGTATAATAAAAGTTTATTTATATTTAAAATACCTTTAATAAAATTATGTAATTTTTTTCAAAGTTTAATCTAAATTCGATTTTTTCAATTATATGTATATATTTGTCATTTTTTTCCAGAATTAGTATGAAAGGTTATTAATAGTTAAAATTTTCAGAAAGTCAATTTTGAATTCAAAATAAAATATAATCTGAAAATTATTTTGAGGTTTCAATAAAAATAATTACTAATGCTTTTTATGTTGTGAAGTAAATAATTAATTATTAATTGATCGTTTTCAAACTGACAATTTCCAAAAATAGTTAGAAAAGTTATGAATAACTAAAATTTACAGAAATAAAAGTTTAAATTTAAAAAAATATATAAAGTAAACACTATTTCAATGTTTTAGTGATAATTATAGTGAAGCGCTTCTTATTTTGTAAACTGATTAATTTATTATTAGCTTATTATTTTTGCGTGGAAATTAAATAACATAAAGTTCAATTTTACTTATTTTTAATTAAGTCACATATATTTATTATTGAATTTCAGGTTATGTTATTACATATTAGATATAATTTGTATTTTAGAAGTTTATTTTTTATTTGAAATACTTTAATGACAATTATATAATTTTTTTAAATGTTTGCAATTTTGTGAAATGACTATTTAAATTTAATTTTAAAAATTATATCTAAATATGTTTTAATTTTTTCTGGAATTAGTATAAAAGTTTATTAATAAGTTAAATACGTAAAATAAATACAATTTCAAATGAAAAAAATGAATATAATGTAAAAAGTTTATGAATGTTTCAATGAACCGTTTAATTTATTATTGGCGAATTAATTTTATTAAAAATATTAGATTATATAAAGATTTAATTTTAATTGTTTTTCAATAAAGTAACGCAAAGTGATTATTTACTCTAAGGTTATTCATAAATCAAATATATAAAGGAATGCAATTTCAAATAAAAAATATATAATGTAAAAATATTTAAATGCTTGAATAAAAACAATTGTTTGCTGCTTTTCATGCTGTGAACTAATTAATTAATTATTAAGTGATTCTATTGAAAGTTACGTATTATGGAATTAGTTAAAAGGGTTATAAACAAATCAAATTTCTAAAAATAAATGTTTCTTTTTAACTAATTTATCTTATTTACCTAATTTAAAAAAATGAAATTTTGAGTTCAAAAAAATATAAGGTAAGAATTAATATGGAATGTTTCAAGTAATATAAGTATTTTATGCTTTTAATATTGTTAAGTCATAAATTTATTATTAACTAATTGATTTTTTTGTAATATCAAATTATATAAAGATTAAGTTTAAATTTTTCTCTATTAGTATCATAAATTGTTTATTTATTCCAAAGTTATGTAATTGAATATCGGCTGTCATTTATATAATAAAATTTTGTTTATATTTAATTTATTTTTTTTAAATTATATAATTCAAAAATAAAAAATTACAGTTCGTGGTCAAGCTATGCAGATACAACAATAAATGAAAAAAATAAAATTTTGCATCCCAAAATCAAATCAAATTTTTAGAAAAACGATGCAAGCTACGGGAATTGAGGAGAGGACAATAATTGTGCGTTCGAAAAACAATTACAAATTAGAATTAAATTTTTGTTATAAGAATTAATTTAAAATAAAAAAATTAAGTTTTTGGAAAAGCGACATGATCTAAAATAACATTTTAACTAATAACATTTTTCGCCTAAATTGTATCTGCAAAGTTTCTTAGAACCACATCACGTTACACTTTTTCATATCCTTCAAGTTTTTTAAAATTAATTTCTGATTTTCTTGCAAAATCGAAAATTTAAATTTTGACCGCGCAAATAATGATGAAAAATCAAAAACTCAAGTTTGCGGTCAAACTATACAAGATAAAAAAAAGACAAAGAAATAAAACTTGTGTATTTGAAAAAAATCGATAAACTTGTTGCAGATTACTTTTTGATACGATGTGTAGTTTTGGTTTAATTCGTGAAAAATTACATTGAAAACTAAAAAAAATGAATTCTTAGACAAAAGACGAGAGATAAACAAAAAAAAAAACATTTATTCACAACAAAAAGAGATACAAATTTGAATTAAATTGTTTTTTGATACAAAAAAATTAATGATCAAAGATTGTGCGTTTAAAAAATACATACAAATCTGCTAGCTTCCACTTATTGATAGAAAGCGTGGTTTTTTTTTGGTTAGAAACTAAATTATTTTTTAAAACATTATTTTTTTGATGGACTTCAGTTGTTTTTAGAATTAAAATCTTTTTTGGTTGAAATATTAATTATTATATTTCATTAGAGAATTTTTTGTTTTGTTGGAACTTCAAATATGTACTCATTAGTAAGTGAAACTACTTTGTTGAAAATTAAACTTTTATGATTGCTTATTCATAATTTTAATTAAAAATCATCTTTTAGAAATTTAACAATTTCGTTTGATTCTATTTTGGTGAATTCTTTAAAATAAAAATGTAATAATTTAATGTTTGGTTAAAAATTGATCTTTTTTAGTTAAAACCTTAATTATTTTTTTAAAATTGTTGTTAGTTTTCATGAAAATAAAACATTTTTGGTACAAAATTATTATTGTTGGTTGAAAATTTATTCCTGCGGTTGAAAATTTGACTATAAGGTTCAAAATTCCTTTAAAATTTGAAATTTTGTTTAATAATTTTAAAAATTTTACTAAAAATTAATCTTCATGGGTAGAATATTAAATTGAAAATCAAATGCAAATTTATTTACTTGTTTATGAAGAACATATAACACAAGAAACAAAGCGCGTAATCAATGTGTTTTCGAGCGCGAAGCGCGACGACGAAATCGCGTGCCGTAAGCGCGCTCAAAATTGTTTGTTTCTATTATACAGGGCACAAAACCCAGCGTAGAGCGCGAGTTTTAAATAATTTGTTAATCAAATTTTGAGCGCGAAGCGCGAGCGTACGGTTGAGAATGTGTTCCTTAAGGTATATCGAACCTTGGGTAAATTAGTTCTCTTTGTTTAAAACTCAAGTAATTGAAACAAAAGCATGCAACAGCAATAAAGCTCACAAAGCGAGCATTAGCCTGCGAAGCACGCAACAGCGAGTGTATTATATATATAATTATAATCAAATTTATAAATATAACTTAGACAAAATATTTTTTTAAATTAAATTTTTATTGAAGCTTGTTTGGTTGCTTGAAAAAATAAAAGTTTTTCTGTGAAATCTAAAAGTAGTTTGAAAAAACGAGCGAGAAGCGTGGGTATTGTAATAAGCATAGCACGAGTTACATAATTTTTCGAGCGCGAAGCACCAGGTGTATATATTGTCGAGCAAGGAGCGGGAGATACAACAGCCGCGCGCGAAGCGCGCGATAAAAATATGCCCGTCAGGCAGGCACATTTTTTAGTTGAAAACGCAACAAATTAGTTTGAAATTCATGTAATTTGTAGAAAATTTGTTTGTTCTTGTTATAGTTGAAGGAAATAAATCTTCTTCGTTGAAAATAAATGTGTTTTGGTTATGGTTTTAACCATTTTACTAAAAATTTAAATATATATAAAAAAATTACTATTTTAGAGAGAAAAAATCATCTGACTAGTTAATTTTTTAAGAAAAAATCATCTAGGGTAACCTTTGTCCTAATACAATTTTTCTTATAACTCTTACAAAACCTATACCTGCTGTTAGTGACATTTTTAATATTTACAAGTCCTATTTGTTTGTAACAATTTTTATGAATAAGAATCCCAAATAACCATAATTTATTCACAATTTTTGTTTATTTATCTAAATAGTCTTAATATTTTAAATATCGAAACAGACTAGGTCACGTTAACAATTTCTGAATATAGCCTTCTTATTGTCTCAATGGACTTCAAAATTTTGCCCCATCGTGTTTTTTAATGAAACTTTTCTATTTTGCACGTTTTTTTATGTTTGTAACTTTTTGATATTACCATTTACAGGCCTAAAAATGTTATTATATTTTAACTAAGAAATTAGCTGTCTTTCACTATAAAATTAGGAAATATTTTGACTAATCGAATTAGTAATTTTTACTTTATTTTTAGGGTCGCAATTTCCACTAAATTGAATTTGGCAATTATACGAGTAATTATTCAAGTTTTAACAATTTTGATTCAGGGAGACAAGAAAGTTTCGTTTTGGTAAGGAAAAATGATATAAAATAAAAATAAACTTCCTTAGGCCCGAAAAACAGGTTCTTACAAATGTGTCTGTCTGTATGTTTGTATGTATGTTTCTCTGTCAGTATGTCTGTATGTCTGTCTGTGAGCACGATAACTTTTGAAAAAATTCATCTATCAAATTAGCCTTCAGTAAACTCTTTTAGTGTCTCAAATTGAAGGTCAAGTTCGTTATCCAGCCATTTTTGATAAAAATTCAAAATGTGAGCACATTTTGAAAATATAAAAAAATACTTTTTAACAGCCCAGAAAATTCTTCGCATGGTTGTAAGTAGCACTCAAAAAGATGAACACTTTATACCCATAACTTTTTTTGATAAAACAAAAATTACCGGAGTCAAAGCATTTTCAGAACCCAAAAAAACAAACGAAAATCAACATTTGAAGCCAAACAACGCTCGATATAAAAAAAGTCAGCATAAAAAAACGGTGCATTTTGAACACCTTATTTAATTATCATAACAACTTTTTGAATTTTCATGAAAAATTAAAAATTCTAATTTTGATTGCAAAAAAAAAATAACAAAAAATAAAAAATTCTATTTTGCGGACAAACTTTGCAAGATACAACAAAAGATGATAAAACAATTATGCACCCAAAAAAGACCTACAAATATACCATTATTTACAATGCAAGGTTTAAAAACAGATAAATTAACAAAAATTGTGCATTCAGAAAAGATTTGAAAATTTGAAATAAATTTTTTTCATAAGAATACATTAAAAATGACAGAGAAAATAACTTTTTGAAAAAACGACACAAGCTAAAATAACATTTTAACTAATTAAATGTTTTGCCTAAATTATATCTACACATTTTCTTAGATTAGGATGCGTTTTTTCTTTGTTTAAATCGTGAAAAATAACATTAAAATTAAAAACATTCAATTTATGGAAAAAAGTCACAACTTGTAATAAAATGTATCATAATGAAATTGTCTTCGCATTCTCATCAGAGAAGGTATTAGATTTGTGTAAAATTTGACCCCATCCCCCTGTTTTTGTCAAATGTACACA
>JAUELO010445324.1:0-13767 GCA_032357855.1 Amphibolips quercusostensackenii | reverse complement strand
AAATAACCTGATGTAGATCAACAACATTTTGGTAAACAACAGCGACGACGAGAAGTTCATCTAGGAGATCATATACGAAATTAAGATTGCAAGTGGTAAGTTTGAGCTGTTCTGGGACAACTCCTCTCGATGCGAGTAGTATCAATTGTTTTATGAAGAATTCGCTTGTGCCTGAACTGGCTTTTGATTCTTATGATGTCAAAAATAGTAAATATGAAGGCATCAACGACAATGGGTTGAAGTTCTTTAAATTTGTTAGCGTGAGCCGAAAAACGGATGATTTACAAAAATATGCTAGTATTTGTTGTACCTGGTTCGACTATAAAAAGTTTAGTTATTTAGGTGGAGATGTAATAAATAGTATGAATTAGAACTGATTTCCCATAATATTAATGATAAAGATCAAGCTATTTTAGACATATTGTCAATTAAAGTCGCTTATGAATCAGAGAAAAAGATTAAATTTCTGGATATTAATCCTAACATTGATTAAAAATTTCATAACGAAGTTTATCTTTTTTAAGGTTGCCTCTTTTCAAAAACTTATTTTTCTGAAAGTACTTCCCTTGCTTCAAAGCTTTTTGTGCAATTTTCTTCTACATGTTGACTTTTCTTAAATTAAGGTTTTGATAGGTTTTCCTAAATTGAATTCTGTTTTTTGTTGCAGAGTTAACTTTACAAGCCAAGCGATCACCTGATGGCGACTCTATTTCTAATATTCTTTATGACGGACCTTCTTCTTCTCTCGACTTGTCCCTTTCTCTTGCCATGCCTCATTCGGTTTCTCCTGCCAGGTCTTCTCTTTCTCCTGCCGAATCTTCTCTTCGTGCCAGGTCCTGTCAGGTTTTCTAGTTAAACTTTAAGTTAAAGAAGCTAGATCTTTCCGGCTTATTCTCTACTCGAATCCGAATCGGCGATGCAGAATTTTAACATACATATTTTTTCGCGATGCACAATTCCAGTAAAAGAAAAATATCAGATATTTCGGCCATTCCCAACCGGAAGACGAACTGTTTTATCAACGTCCAATGGTGAATGCTTTGCAGTAGTGATGGGAAATAACAATTTTCTCTAGAAAATATTTACAGTGAAAAATGACATGCAAAAACGAGCAAAAATAAGCAAGGACAGCGGTGAGGTTAAAGAGATGACAACAGGAGAAATACAGGAATCTTTTTTAGGGGAGAATCGACCAGTCCTAATAAATTTTGATATAATTGAGGTAGACATCTTTCGTTCACAACATTAATTAAATTTTTTTTATGGTAAATTAAAATATTATACTGTCCTAAAAAATTCTTTTTAAAAAATTCCTCAACTTTTTCATACTTTTTAATTAACAAGTTTTCCTTTCTCCAAACCATTAATATTAAAAGACTAGTGTTTTGAATAGTAACATTTGCAACATCGAATATTTATAATCTTAATAAAAAACTTCAGATTTCAATTAATTTTTTTATTCTAACTACTTTTTAAGAAAATCTTTAAATAATCGAAAAAATAGTTAAATTTCAATAAAACAGTTAAATTTTTATACAATTAATTTTTTTAAGAACAAAAATAATTAAGCTTCAATTAGAAAAGTAATTTTGAAAAATTATGTCTTAACAAGGTAGTTAAACTTTCAATCAACAAGATGAATTTCCAACTAAAATGATAAATCTTTCACAAATAAATAATTTATTAACAATTATGAAATATTGAACATTTCATTTTCACAACAGTAACTTTTGTTAAAAATGTACGATTCAGACATTTTTATAACTTTTTATTGATGTATTTTTTTTTACTGCGTTGTAAAAATCTAGAGGGTTTTACAAAAAACTACAGGATTTTACATTTATTTCAATTTGGCTGTTTAGCGTCATAAAAATACTTTTAGTTTTAGCTAAATTATTGTAGAGAATTATAAATCTTTGCAAAAAAAAAGCTTTCACAAAAGTTAAAATATTGGAAAACTGTATTAAAAATTATGTTTAAAATACTGGTGGCCTGATAAAGCAATGTACAATCCTAGTGAAAAATTCTTTACAAAAAAGTATACAAAACTCGAACTTTTTACAAAAAATTACAAAATAATAACAAAAAATTTCTGAAATAAAATTACAAGTCAGACAATTTAAATTTTTTATTTGAGATGGTAATTTTTCGAGCTCGAAAAGAAGAGAGGAAATTCTGTCGCGCCCTATCCTTTTTCCATTTTAATTATTTTTTTTACAAAAAATTGGCAGCATTATTTTATTTGAAAATTCATGATCGAAAATTCTTTCCTATTCATGCATCGACTTTGAATTCGGTCGATGAAAAAAGTTTTTCTGGATACAACGGATGTTTCAAATATTACAAATAAGCATAACCGTCTTACTATTCAATAAAGTGTATCAGTATTAAAAGGTTAATCGATTTGCCTAGAATTAGAGAATTTCTTCCGTTATTGCATCAATTTCAAATTATGTTAAAGTGAAAAGTTTCACTATAAAAAATCCTTTTTTGTGATATTATGCATTACCATAGCCTCCTGACACTTCAATACAATGTATCAATAATGTAGGTCAATCGAGTTGTCTCGAGTCAACACATCTTTTCTCTTTTTACATCAACTTCAAATTATGAGAATGAAAAAATTTTAAGTATGAAAATCGATTTTTAATATAACATAAATAACCGTAACTTCCTCACTCTTTAATAGAATGCATTAATATTATAGATCAATTGATTCGTCTCAAACCAAGGAGTCTTTTTTATTCTTGCATCAACTTTGAATTATGTCAATGAAAAAAGTTTTACTATTAAAAACCGATTTTTACAATATTATTAAGTGCTATAAAAATGCAATTACTATTTTTGAAAATCCTTTGGCCAGGTTAAATATGTTGGTGATGAAAATATGTCTTCAAAAATTTATTTATTTATCTGCAACCGTTTTCAAGTTATTGTGTTCACAAAAAAGTGTGAAATACACACACATACACATCCACACATGCAGACAAAATTTCTCAAAATAATAGAAACAAGTTGTACCTTTCTGTAATTTTGTTTGTTATTTATTTTATTTATTTGTAGATTCCTGTAAAAGTTTTGAGCCTGAAAATTAAAGAAAAATTCTAAAAGTTTAAAAGGTTTCAGTTCGTTGTAATTTTTTGGGAAAAATTTTTCACGAAGGATGTTTTGAGAAATTTGTTGAATTTTTAACCAAATAGTAAAATTTTTAAGTAAAAACATAATGGTCAAGGGAAAGCAATAGGAAAAAAAGAAACAGAAAAAAGGCAAATGTGAGTAGACCAAGAAAAGAATTTATATTTTGATTTATAAGAAGAAAATTTACAAAAGCAAACTCTGTTTCAAGTTTGAATTTGTCAGATTCCAAAAATTACTTGTACCAAATTATAATGTAAATTAATCTAAAAATTATTTCTTTCGCAAATAAAAATTAGCCGCAATTGAAAACTAACTTTTTCTTAATTTAAGCAAAAGGGGGTTACTATATTTCTGAATGATGATAGGAAATGTTCCAAGTATATATAATTCAGACATAGAACTGGGGATTTTCGGTGAAAATGAAATTTTTACTTGGAACAGGAAGAGGATCTTTGAAACGAATTTTAATTGTAATTGAAAATAATGAAATTGAACAGAAAACTACTGTTCAGATCAAGAATTACAGTTTTATTACCAAACTTGCCTATTATAAACCAGAAACCTTTAAAATCTTTTTCAGTGTTTAGAAGTCTTTAATCATTCATCGGGTAGATACTATATAAATTTTTCATTTTAACGACGGATTGCGTTAAAACGTAAAAGACTGTATAAATAATGATAAGCTGTAACGAATTAAGCAATTAATTTTTTTTTGGTTCAGCTTACTCTAATGAAATGTAAATATCTTAATCGGTCAGTTATTCTTAATTCTATTGGTGAATATAATAATATACCTATAATTCCATCTTTATTCTTTTAAGCTTTATACAAACATCGATTTGTGCAATTCCATCCTCATACCATCCCAATTGCTATTTTCTTTCATGCTTTATGTGAGTTCGCCCGAAAAGAGTACTTATTTAATATAAATTTATTTCGCTTAGATTCATAATGAAAGTGTTAAAAAAATTTAATTGGAAAAGTGTCCCTATTTATACGGAATTCCTAACATATATGCACATGTAGTAAACTACTAAGTGGCCATCCAAAAGCCACGCTACCAATTTGAAGGGCGGAGGGAAGGGGGGGTGGGAGGTCGCACAAAAATCTGCGGTTGATAACCGTCGTGGTGGGGGTCGTGGAAGTAAAATGACGGACTTAGATAACATTTAGTACGTTTCTTGATGATAAATTTGAATAAACTTTGGGAATTGTGCAAAAGATGTCTCTGCAATGGTACAGCTCAATAATAACTAAATATAGAACTTAATAAATTTGAAAAGAACTTTCAGATTCCCGATTGCACACTCATTTCCCTATTTCTGTCTCTTCTGATTTTTCAAAGGATACTTTCTTTTTCCCTGTTTTAAGAATTTTTTTTTTCGTTTTACTATTAAATGTGAACTAAATTAATAGAACCCAAGAAGAAAATCTACCTAATTTTGGTTGAAAAGTCTACTATTATATTATTAGTACGGAATTCTTCTTGTTTGGTTGAATAGCCTGCTATTTGATTAAAAAATAATTTATATTGTTGAAAATGCAACTATTTTATCAATACATGATCTCTTTTGTCAAAAATTCAACTGCTTAGTTGAAGGTTGAACTACTTTGTTAAAAATTAACTGTTTTTACTAAAGATTTTTCTTTTTTATTAAAAATACTTTCCCACATTCTCGAACTTCTTTTTAAAACTTGATTAATGATAACTGATTTCAATAGCTTTCTTACAATACAATAGTGGACTTTTCAACCATAAGTCGGAAACATATTTTTCTTTTTGAACTATTGTTGCACAATCTTTTTACAAAAGATCATTTTCGTAGTTTATGTTTTAAAATCTGTCTTTTGCAAAAATTCTTTTTTCTCTTTAAGAGTTTTGCATATTTTTGTGCACATGTTGAATTTCCTTGAGTTGACGTTTTTAAAGGTATTTTCTAAACTGGATTCTCTGTTTTTTTCAGAGTTAAGCTTACAAGCCGAGCGTTCACCTAATAACGACTCTATTTCTGGCGTTCCTCGTGACGGACCTTCTTCTTCTCTCGACTTGACTCTTTCTCTTGACATGCCTTATTCGGATTCTTCCGTCAGATCTCCTCTTCCTGCCAGGTCTCCTCCTCCTGCCGAATCTTCTCTTCGCAAGAGGTCCAGGTCTCCTCCTGTCATTACCTCTTTTTGTCGTTTAAATCAACTTATAAATGAAAACATTACATCTATTCGGCTTATTCCTCTTGCAAATCCAAACCGGCAATTCGAAGTTCGTAGATACACTTTTCCTCGCGATGCACGAATTCGAGTAAAAGAAAGAGATCAAAGCCTTGCGCCTGTGCTATCCGGAACACAAACTGTATTATCAACATCCAATGGTGAAGTCTTTGCAATTGTAGTGGCAAATAATAGAGTTCTTCGTGGAATATATACATTCAAAAATTATGCTGCAAAACGTATAAAAGTAAACATGAACAGCGGCGACATTAAAGAGATGACCGCAGAAGAAATCCAGGAAACTCCTTTAGGCAGGGATCGGCCAATCTTGAGAAATTTTCAAATAATAAGGGTAGACGAATTTCGTCCACGACATTAATTATATTTGTTTCGTTATGTAAAACTGAAATATTAAAGTGAGAGAAAAACTAAATTAAAAAAATTCCTGAACCTTTCCCTGAATTTTCAAAGAACAACTTTTTCTTTTCCCTCACCATCAATATTGAGAGACAAGAATTTTAATCTTGTAAAATTTGTATCTTCGAATCTTTTAGAACCAGAATTAAAAAAATTCAGGTTTAAATTAATTATTTTCTTTTTTGACCAAAGTAGGTGACTTTTTGACTAAATCCTTAAATTAATTGATCTATTGTAAAATTTTGCAAATGCAGATTATCTTTCTAGCCATCCTGCAGAGTTCCTTATAACTTTTAAATTTGGATCTTGCTTAAAAGCTAAAGAGGTGAATGCGTATCTAGTGCTATGAGCTATGACCAGCTTATCAAAGCCGCATATAAATAAAACATTTTTAATCCAATGGTTTAAAGTTTGCGCATCTACTGCATAATAAGGCTTCTTCAAGCCAATAAAAAGCGTATTCGTGTTTTCTCTGAAACCCCTTTTTTTCTAGAAAATGTTTCTAATTAAACGCTGCAGTCAGTTATGGTTTCTCATGATAGTAAGGCAGTACTAGATAAGGCTAAAACAATCCAGACCTTAACGTCTTTATAAGAGCTTCGATCCATATTTCTATCTCTGAAGCTAAGAATACAATTGTATCTAACGGAATGAGCGAAAGGGTTTGAACTCGATAAGCTTTTCCTAAAGCTAGGAGTATTGCTGATTTTGCAGTAAGTTTTTGCAGGTTAAGTTTATCAAGCGGAAACCTTTTCAAAATCTGGTCTAAAACTGGAGACACATTTCAAGTTCAAGCATACAAGGTCTGTCCAGAAAGTTCGTGCACTGAACCTATTGAAAACAGAGATCGTTTTATTCGGTTACAGAAATGGTACCACCTTTAAAGTATTCCCTCTCAGAAATGATGTATTTTTCTAAACGTTTCTTTCACTCTTGAAAACAAAGTCGCGTGTCTTTTTCTGTCAGGCTGTTTGTGCACCTCGTCATGATTACTTGGATGGTTGCGTCATCATAGAAATAAGTACCCCAAATACTGAATTTCACTTTGAAAAACAGGAAAATGTCGCACGGACCTAAGTCTTTCAAAAAGGGGGGGGGGGGATTATCTTTTACGGTGATGTGTCTTGTAAAAAACTGGCACACAATCAGTGATCTGTAGGCTGGCGTGTTGCCGTGATTAACGATCATTAACGAAAAGAATCATTAACGGCCTGGCCTCAAGAAACGTACTCATAATGCACAATGCCATGGACATAAAAAAAACTATGAGTATCGTCTTTATTTTTAACCGATTCTTGCGTAGGGATAGGTAATGCTCGGTGAGAATCGATTCTCGATTTCTGGGTTTCAACCATATTCGGCGATTCCAGGGAATCGAAGAATCAAAAGTGGGAATCGATTCCGATTCCAATATTTCCCTACTCTTTAAAATGCCAGCGTTTATTTAAAATTTTAAATTGTACACCGGAAGTATTTGGAGGTTGTTGTTGTTAGTTCTGTTATCGGAATCAAAGCCGATTCCGAGGAAAAATTTATTGCTGGAATCAATTTCCCAGGATCAACAATCGATTTCGTGGAATCGAAGAATCGGTGCCAAGAATCGATTCTTTCAGGGAATCGGAATCGACTTGGCTATCCCTACTCTTGCGTGCTTTTTTGGGTCAAGGCTCGCCGACGAAATCCTACACTTCACTTTGCTATTTTGTCTCCAAATCGTATTCCTGAATTCATGACTCGTCCCCAGTGTCTTAAGGAAATTCGAAGCATTTTTAGTGTCACGCTAATCTTGACATGTAATAATATTATTATAAGCGAAACAAGCTAACTCTAATTAGATTTTGGTTTTTAATTTGAAACTGCTTGTCTGCTTCAATATTTAAAATAATTTCTTCCAAAGCAATGTAAGAAGCAAAAAATCTATATATTTCTTTCTTCGCACCAGTTTCAAATCTCTTTGCTAAAGTTATTCAAATGTGGAAATTGAATTTCGCCTATTTTATAAATATAAGTGATTGCAGTAATGTTGACTATACGAAGTAATATTTTACAATCCTGCAAATTTTCTGCAACAAATTTCAAAGCCCAAAACGCAGCAAGAATTTTAAGATAATTTATATGCCGTAAGCATTCTTTTTCATCACACAAGCCGTGAACTTACTCATTGTCTCACGAGGCTCCCCAACCACATTTAGACTGAGATCTGAGTCTGGAAGCACAGAAGGTGACACTGTCATTCGATCATTATAATTACCCTCAGACAAAGTAGTTCCGAGAAATTTAGCTTTTTCTAAGCTTTACATACAAACCATAGCATAGGTCACTCCAATGAAACTTTCCACTAATCGTCCTAATAATTCGTTTGTTTACCGAAAAATAAGGCGATATAATCTTACTATCCATGAATTGATAAGAATTAATAGCCCCTATTTCTGAAAGTGTATAGATTTGTAACCTTCAAGCCACGTTTTCCTTATGTGACCAACTCTCACTACAAAGTAAAGACAATTGTTTTAGTAATTAAGTAAAAGGTATCTTAAGGCTCCTTATAATATTCAAAACAAATTCATTTCTAGTGATTTCTTTTAATTTTACAAGAAACCTCTGCAACCTGCCGTCCCTATAAACCTTTATTGTCATTGTCGGCTGGTCTGATGCGGTTATTTGGTTGAATTAGCTGCAGCCTGCTGACGTGACTGCGATGATGTCTAATTTAAGAACGCTGTTTCCTTGTTGCTTTTCTTAAAAAAGCCGTTTTTTTAAAACGTGATCCTGTTGCTTCATCGCGATGTATCAAAACTCCTTGTCGCCGAGCTCCTGGTGTTTGAATTACCAAAAAGTTTTGGTAATGAACTCTTTGGTCCAAAAGAAGGCTTCATGTCGTTGATAACATTCTCAAGCGATTTTACTTCATTAACTTTTTCTGTTAATTCATCTCCAAAAAATGAGGCCTAATTACCTGACGACGAGTTCAACAATTCTTTAAGCGATTTTCAATATTTTGGAGTAATAAAAGCTCTTTTTCTGTCAAGACTGAGTGGCGTTACTCTGTAATGAGTTAGCCTGCATCTGTGAGCATTTCTCCCAGTGAATTGAAAATTTATGCATCTATAGCTGACAACGCAAAACCAACTAAGCGTTGTATATCTTGAAAATGTTTGCTGCGTTTTTTAGCAGCGTCATTCATAGGAAGCTTTACTTACGGATTTAACTGGGGAGGTTTGAGTAAACAGTAACCCCTCTCTGAATATTTTTTTACTGAATTCTCCCTCACTTGGTCAGTGTGTCTAGCTGTAAGCTAATGTTTCACCTGAAAACTAAATTTTGATGCAATTTAACCTGTTCTTAGTTAAGTGTTGACGGATTTTACCCGAAGATATCCAGTTCTTGGAATCGGTGTTCATCTCTTTTCCTGAACATCTTTGAAACCTCCTTGTTTCCATTACCTAGAAGGATGAACAAGATGAATTAGTCCTGTATTCATGTACAGGCTCACCGAACTACCTGTCAGCCTCCTATCTTTCTAAAAATGAGCTAAATCATCTCCTTTTATAACGTAAAAAGGATGTACGATCTGGATTTGTTCTGTACTTATGACACAGGCTCACCAGTTGAAGGATCCGACCTCTCTCATCTCAAGAATGAGCTGTGCTGTTCATTCAGATGATTTAAATTAACTTACCAGACAGCTTTTTCGGAACAGGAGAGGCAGAACGGAACGTAAATCTAGTAAGTAAACGTGTGCTTGAGTGAGAATCTTCATTCGCTTTTCTACGTCTAGCACTTTTCGATCTTGACTCCGTTACACTTTTAGATTTTGAACCTTGTTAAATTACCAGCTTGATGCTCGACTTCTTTTAATGAACAGTTAAAATCACCATTTCTCTTTGAACCTTTTCTTAAATGACGATCTGTGTCTTGGATTTTGTAATGACCCACATTACGAGATGAAAAATTACAAAGTTATAAAAAAATTATTATTTGAGGTCGATGACGCCAGCCCAAACAATCTAATGAGATGAAGAAGTAAGTCACAGATGGAAATGCAGGTCCCTGATATTGTTTATTTTTGCTCTGAATTGTGGATTTCAATTAGAATCATAATTTTAATTTTCAAACAGAGAATTTTTTGAAATTATAATGATTTTACTTGGGAAAAGGAATTTTTTGACATGGGATAGGGATTTTGAACAAGAAATTTAGTTCTGATTGAGAAGGATAGAATTTAAAAAAATCTCTTTTGAAATATAGAAACACAATTTTATCACTAAACATTCTTATTCTAAACCAGAAATCTTTAAAATCTCATTTGGTGTTTTGAAATCTTTAAAAGCCTTTTTAAACTTATTCAATTATTTTAAAAAATTGACCAGAAATTGAAAATAATTCATCGAGTAGACACTATACACATGTTTCACTTAAACGACATATTGCGTTAAACGTAAAAGACTATATAAATAATGATATCAGTTTTAACGAATTCAGTGATACATTTTTTCCTCAACTCACTTTTATGAAATGTAAATATTTCAGTAGGTCAACCTTGACAGCTCCAATCTATGGAATAACGGCTTTAAGATGCAGTACATAATCTTACAAAAAACTTAAAATTCCTCAGCAAGAGTGTTAATGAAATTCTTTCAAGAGATTAATTTCTGAATTAAACAGATTAATTTTCAAGAAAAGAGTTGGATTATTAACCAATATACATTTTTCACGAGAAAGAAAAAAATGTCACCTACAATGTTGAATTTTCTACAAACATGGTTACATTTTGAATAAAATAACAAAATTTTCAAACCAAACACAAAATTTTTAATCCGAACAAATTAATTTTCAAGCAAAAATACAAAAGTAGACTTTTCAACTAAAAAAAATTAAGTTACAACTCAAATGGTTGGAGTTCCTTATTGGGTTTTATTAATTCAGTTCCCATTAAAGATAGAAACGACTGAAAGGGGGAAAAAAAAAAATTCTATGTAAAAGAGGAATATGAGAAACAGTATGAAATGTGTGAAAGAGGATATACAACCTAAAAATTTTCTTCCTCTTTTTTTCTGTGTTTTATGACTGTCTCTTAAAGCTGATAACACCCATTTTTAGAAAAAAATTTCTTTCGCTTGAAGTTCTTCTCAGCAATTATGTTACAAAAATAGACTTTTTTGAGTTTATGTTTGTTTAAAAACAGATTTTTAGATAATACTTCTCTTGTTTTGAGACTTTTTGTGCAACTCTCTTGCACAAGTTAACTCTCCTTAAGTTAATTTTTTTAAAGCTCATTTCTAATTTGAATCCTCTGTTTTTTTCTTGCAGGGTTGAGTTCGCATTTAAAGTGTTTTCCTAATGGAGACTCTATTTCTGGAATTCCTCGTGGCAAACCTTCTTATTCTCCTAAATGATCTTCTCCTGCCATACCCCATGCTACAGGTTCGTTGGTCAAGCCTCCTCCTCTTGTCAACTTATCTCTTCGTGCCAGGTCCAGGTCTCCTCCTGCCATTCGTTCTTCTTTGTGCCTCGGTGGACTTAAAATTGGAGATCTTAGAACATCAGAGTAACCGCAAAAGTTCATTCTCAAAAGTTTTTTAATTTTCCCTAATTTCTCAATGACAAATATTTTATTTTTGCTAACTAATAATGTTAAAACGGCAATATTTTAATATTTTAACATTTTCCACATTAAATTATTAACTAAATAGTTAACTTTTGAACAAAAGAGTCAAATTTCCTAACAGAAATGATTAAATTTTAGCGAAAGCAAGTTGCATTTTCAAACAATTAGTTGAATTTTTAACAAAGAATTTAATTTTCAACACAGAAAAAAGAATTTTTACAAAGACTTCCTCATCCGAAAAGCTTAATATTTACCAAAAACATGAATTCTCAACAAATTTTCAACAAAATATATGGCATTTTAAACAAATGATCGAATTTTAACTGAAATATATAAATTTGTAGCTGAAAAAAAAAATTCAAATATTCAGTGCAAAAAATTAGTTTTTACAAAAAAAGACGAATTATCAACAAAATATCCAAACTGTCAAACATAGAGATAATCTTTCAACCAAAGTGATAAATTTTTTCATTAAAAAAGCAAATTTTCACCAAATAAAGGTTTTTCAGTCAAGAAATGATGAACTCTCTACTGGAATAGTTTAATTATTTTTTAATCTATAAACATTGATTATTCAACAAATTGGTCAAATTATGAAAAAAGTGAATTTTCAATTAAAATTATGCATCTTAAACCAAACAATGCATTTTGAACAAGGCAGCTCTACTTTTAACGTTATGGTTAAACTTTTAATCAACAACATGATTTTTCAACTAAAATGATGAATCTTCACATGGAATAGTTAAATTTTCATAAAAAAAATTAATTTCTAAAATAAAACGAATGTTGAAACAAAGAGATGAATTTCTAATAAAAATGATACATCTTTAACAAATTAATTATTTATTTACAAAGTAGTTCAGTCTTCAACCAAGTAGTTTCAACTTAAACTAAGAAAAATAAATTTTTAACGAATAATGTGAAATATCAGATATTTTAACCAAAAACAAATCCAAATTTAGAGTAAACCCAGTTTAATGTAACTAAAAAAGACGAATTTGTGAGAAAATAGTTGAATTCTGAACCAAGAAAGAATTTACGTGAACTTTCAACACCAAAATATGATTTTTTTAATAGAAAGTTAATTTCACACAAAATTTCAATCAAACCAGACGACGTTTAAGCATAATTGTTAAATTTTTAATCAAATGATACCATTTTTAACAATAATATTTTATTAGGGCTGGTCTTAAAAATTAGTTTTTTATTTTGATTCATGAAGAGAGAATTTTTAAAAACAATCCATGTTTCAAATCAGAATTTGTCAAATTTGGAAAATTCCTTTTTCAAAATTATAATTTGTTGAATTCAAACACAATTTTTTTTTGCAAAGAATTATCCGACAAAATTTAAAAACTTTTTTTTCCCAAATTAAAAATAAGGGAGTTACAATAACTCTGAAATTGTTACTTGACGGAGCAGAGAATTATCATGAAGAATTATAATTCGGATTTCAGAAGGAAAAATTTTCATTTCAATTATTATTCAACTTGAAACAAAAAATTTTTTTTACTAAACATACATTTCTTAAAATAATTTTAATTCTAATTTACAAGCAGGGAATGAAAATAGCAAATGGATTAACAATTTAGCAAAACAGATACAAGTGATATAAAATATATAAAGCTACCATAATCAGCTAAGTTATATTACGATTCTTAGCACCCTTATTTTCCTTTTTTTCTGGGAAAGTAAATATATAATGTCCAAACAGTGTATGGCAGTGAGGCCACACGATAAAAGTAAAACTTGGGTGGATTAACTTAAAAATTTTTTGCGAGGAATCATCATGAGTTTTGAGTTGGAAAAAATTTCTTTAAGATATTTGTTCTACACTATTTACAGAAAATTTTTAAAAATTTCAAGATCGATTCATCAAAAAGTGGCGGAAATATGCATGTCACAAGAAAGCATGCGACGCATAGTGGTCAAAAATCCCAAAAACCTGGCCATGATTCATTGATGTCATCATTTTGCGATGAATTTTTTTGATTATGGATTTTCGGGGTCGCTGATTATGAATCTGGTATTAGATTTTTAAAAAACAAAATGATGGATATAAAATTTTGGAAAATTCCTCCGAATTTCAATTTTTTTATGAAAAAAGAGATCACTCGAAAGTTTTTAAGGTCGCTGATCACAAACCTAATATTGATTTTTAAAAAATAGCGAATACAAAATGGTAGAGACTTTTTGCGAATTTTGAGTTCTTGATAACAAAAAGATATTTTGTTGGCATTAAAACAATACTTTTCTTTAACTAACAGATCTATGTTTATACCGTTATTTGAAGCTAAAAAAACACTGAAATTATTAAAGTTCACGATGTTACGGTATCAATAACCTGCATTGTACAATAAGCGTTCTAGAGCGCATTCGTACATTCTATCTGAAATAAT
>JAUELO010445308.1:0-36505 GCA_032357855.1 Amphibolips quercusostensackenii | reverse complement strand
GCCCGAACCAGCGACAGCGGCACCCCATTACATCACCGCAATACACAGTAGATCTAGCCGGAACAACAACCACGACACAGAAGGCTACGGTTCCCTTTAGAACCGGCCCTCTGTGCCCAACAACTCACAACCCGGCTAGTATCAATGTACTATTTTTTATTTTATGATTTATTCATTCCACAAAAAAAATATTGAATGTGAGAAGTATTTCTTCTTATTTCTCTTATTTAAGGAAATTCTTTTTCGTCAATAAAAAGTTTTCTTATATAAACATAACTAAGTGATTACAAAAGAATGATCATAATTATGTGTATTTAAAAAAAAAAAGTTAAAGTCATTTCTTATAGTCAAGCTCTATCTTTTCATTATTTTAAATTAGCGCAATATGTTTACTTACTGTAATTACAATAATAATTATTATAATACATATTATCAATATATTAATATAATAATTGGAATAAGTTCAATAATCTCAAATATTTTTAACTTAGATTTTAGATTTGCTAGGATATAATAAATACGTCTTGTGAAAGAAAAAATCCAATTTCTTTTTGTGAGGGATAAAAATTTGAATTTTTCACAAAATCCAGACTAAATAACACATTTAAAAGATTAACAATGTTTTTTATTTTTGAAAAGCTATTAAAAAAAAGTCTCTTGATTTTCATCTTTGTCTTCCTTTTCTTTATTTGAAAATTCAAAAGTTTGAAAATTGAAAAAAAATTTTTATTGGTCAAAGCGTTATGGGAAATTTTTCAAATAGACAGATTTCGCTATTAAATAGTAATAAAAATAAGAAATTCCAGTAATAAATATTTAACAAAAAACTTTAATTTTCTACAAAAAATATAAATTTTTAGGAAAATTTTTTAATTTTAAAAAAAAGTTTAAGTTTTAACTAAAGGCATGAATTTATATCTAAATAGTTGAATTCTCAACTTAAAAAGATAAATTTTTTACCAAAAATGAAATAGGTACATTTTCATTTAAGCAAACTAAGTTTCCATCAAAAAACTCATTTTGAACAAAACTGTTAAATTTTCAACCCTATAGTTGAATTTTCAATTGAATAAAATTAAAAATGCAACTAGAAATAGATTCGCTAAATTTTTATTAGAAAACATTAATTTTTAACTAATGACATATATTTTTAACAAAGAAAGAAAAAGAATTTTTAAAAACAACAAAAAAGCATTTTTATTAAAGAAATGAATTCTCAACCAAACAGATAAATCTTCATCGAAGAAGATTAAACTTTTGCTAAAGTAGACTTTTTAACAGAATAATTTTAATTTTTTTCAATCTAATAGTTGAATTTTTTACTACAAATTATGAATTCTCAACCGAAAGTGGAATTGTTACATTTTCAGTTGAACAATTTAATTGATAACTAAATTGCCGACAATTTAAAATTTCAAAATAATCAAATTCCATAGAACTTATGATATTTCCTAAATCAAGAATTCTCGATAATAGAAAATTCTGAAAAAAAAATCCGGGCACAGAAACAGAAGCAACCATTTTTATAATAAACATCGTAGTTTTAGATAACGGATATAAAATCATTTTTTATCGACCAGTTTTATTATTTTCCAATTGCCAAAGAGTTGAATTTATTTAATAATTTTAACTACGAAAGTAATTATAATAATAAAATATCGTGTCAAGATAAGAATAATTTCAAAAGAGCAAAGTTATTTCCTTTCGAAAACCTAAAAAAAGTCTCTTGGCGCTTTTCTCTATCTTTTGTTTTTTTGGACTTGAAAAATTGTATTTTTTTTATTCTTGCTTTTCGATTTATGCTTTTTTTATTTCATTAAATTGTCAATAAAAAGATTAATTTTAATCTAAAAATGAAATTTATAAGTTAAAAATGGATGAAAATGAAAATGAATTAAAAAAAAAGATTTCAATTTTCAAGTAAAATTAAGAATAATTCACCAAGAAGATTAATTTTCTACTAGAAACACACAAATTATATTCGGAAATTATTAAAATTAATGATTAATAGAATAAGAGATTGAAAAAATTAATATAATTTCTGAAATTATGAACTCGGCAAAAATTAAAAATTCCAAAATAATAAAATTCCTAAAGTTCATATCATCTAACTTGGAAATTTCAGGAATGAAATTGCCGACAGAGGAAAATTATTATCAAATGGTGAAATTCTGAAATCTGAAAAATTGAAAAACAATTCAGCAATAAAATTGAAAATAATAAATAGAAAACTTTTATTTAAAGATCACATTTTTTTATTTTATGCATTATTTTATATTTCATCATTCACTTAATTTATTCATTCCATAAGCAAAAATATTCAATGTGGAAATCTTCAATAAGCATGACAGTTTTAAAAACATCATATTTTTAGAAAACGTAGTGCAATAATTTTTTATCAACAAGTTTTCAAGTATTCTCACAAACAAGCCTTATATACTATCTTAGCACCTATTTGACACATACCATCTTACTATTTTTGCTTCTAAGCACTTGTGACCTTAACCTAGGCTTCCGTTTCTTCTTGCCATTATCAATTTAAAATTGAATTCTATTCCACAACACTAAGTACTTTCTGATTCTCCTAAAGGAGTCATTTTTTTTCTTTTTTCCTACCCTGTGCCACCAGCTCTCTCTCTCACTCTCTCTCTCTCTCTCTCTGGAAGTAACAAAACCGTTGGCCATACACGAATTTTACGTTTATTCTGCGTTTTTCGCGTTTCTGATAAGTTGTTCTTCAGTAAATAGAATTTTCGAACACAAAGAAAACTTTAAAAGAATAGTTGAATTTTCAGCAAAATGATTAAATTTTCACCAAAATAGTTACATTTTCTAACAAATATAATTCAATTCTCAAATAAAAGAAGTTGGACTCGCAACGAAAGATTCAAAATTTAAATAAAAATTAAAAAATAAAGACTTTTCAAACAAGAGGCTTTTCTACCATAAAGGGTAAATTTCCATTCCAAAAGTACGAATTTTCAACAAAACAGTTTGATTCTGGACCAAAAAATATAAGTTTCTAATTAAATAGGAAATAGTTTCATTTTCAGTTAAAAAACCTAATTAACCGAAAAAACTAATTTTTTCACCAGTTATATAAGGCCAAAAAAGACGACTTTGAACAAAATAGTTAAAATCACGGCCAGGAGATTAATTTTCTTCCCAAGAAGACGAATTTTGAACAAAATACACTAAACAGTAGAGTTTTTAACTCGACACTATGAATTTCCAACAAGAAAGTTAATTTTCTACCAAGTAGTTGATTTTTCAGATAAATAGTTTGATTTTTAACCAAATAGTTGAATATTCTACTAAAATAATTGAATTCTTAACCAAATAGTTAAATTTTTAAATAAAAAGATAAGTTTTTAACCAAAAATGGAATAGTTACATTTTTTAATTTAAAAAATTAATTTTGTACAAAAAAACGAATTTTTTCCAGTTTAAATGAACAAAAAAAAGGATTTTTAACCTAATAGTTAAATCTACAACCCAGAAGATAAATTTTCAAAAAAGATTATTTTTTTACCCAAAAAAAGACGAATTTTCAATCTAATGGATGAATTTTTCATAAAACTCCCAAGAAAAAAGTTAAATTCCTACAAAAAAAAAAAGAATTTTCTACTAGTTGAATTCAACCAGAAAAGACAAATTTCTAACAAAATAGTTAAATTGACAGCCAAAGAGACGCATTTTCAAAAGAGAAAATTTATTTCCTACTCAAGAAGATAAAGTTTTAACAAAATATATGCACTTTGCACAAAACAGTTTAATTTTCCACCCAGAACCAAAGAGTTGAATTTTCTACCGAAATAGGTATATTTCTAACCAAATAGTTAAATCTTCAACTAAAAAAAAGTTTTCTTAAAAAAATGGAATAGTTACATTTTTAGTTAAAAAAATTAATTTTTAACAACAAGAAAAAATTTAACCAATTGAAATGAGCGAAAAATGATCAATTTTTAACTAAAGTTAAATTTTCAACACGAAACTATAAATTTTTAACAGAAAAGTTAATTTTCTATCATGTAGTTCATTTGTCAAATAAATTTTTTTTATTATCAACCCAGTGATGAAATGTTCTACAAAAATAGTTGAATTTTCAACTAAAAAGATAATTTGTCAAACAAACAGTTGCATTTCTTACCCAAAAAGGTAGTATCTATGAAAAGGTAAATCTGGATACAAAAAATACGTATTTTTCACTAACAGTTAAATTTTAAATCCAAAAATAAGAATTTTGAACGTAAACGTTAATTTTTGACAACAAAGTTGAATTCTTCTAAACAAATTGTTGAATTTTCAAGCCTAAAAGACAAATTTTCTACAAAGCAGTTGAATTTTCAATTCGAAAAGATGAATATTTAACAAAACCTGTAATGCACGATATTTCAAGAAAAAACTATTTTGATTTAAAATAAAAAACATTTTGTTTAAACTAAAGAAGGCAAATTTTAAGCAAAATGGTTGAATTTTTCACAAAATACATGAATTTTTAACCAAACAGTTCAATTTTCAAATATGAAAAATCCATTTTCAACCAAAAATGGAATATTTATATCTTTAGTTAGAAAAATCTAGTTAAATTTTTTTATTCTTAAGATAAATTTCTAACTAAAATTAGGAATCTTAAAAAAAATTGATTGTCAACAAAGTGATTCAACTTTACACCAGGTAGTTGAATTTTAAATAACAAAAAAAAATTCTCAACAAAAAGTGTTATTCATGATATTTCAACCAAAAAAGATTTTATTTTAAATCAAAAACAGTTCAATGCAACCAAAAATTACGAATTTCTAACCAAATAGTTAAATTTTTAACCAAAGAAATTGAATTTCAAGGAAAAGATGAATTTTTCTAAGAAGATCAAGTTTTCCCCAAAGAACACAAACTTTTAACGGAATAAATGAATTTTCTACTAAAAGAGAAAATTTATCACAAAATATTTAAATTTATAGCAAAAAGATAAATTTTGAAATAGAAATGTAATAGTCAAATTTTTTGTTTAAAAAACTTATTTTTTTGACAAAATAGAAACGAAATAATTAAATTTTTAATGAAAGAGATTAATTTTCTACGATAAAAATAGGAGAAAGAGATATATTGTTTAGGAAACATAAAAATTTGCATTTTTATGTAAGCTCGAGACAAGATAAGAATAAAGTTCGGAGAGCAAAGTTTTTACTCTCATAAAACTAAAGTCACTTCATGCTTTTCTCGAACCTGAGTTTTTTTCTAAATTTAAAAAATCATATTACTTTATTTAAAAATTTAAAAAATTTTTCTACTGGTCATTTCACTAATTAATTATATTAAGTAATTTAAATTAAAATTAAAATTAATTAATTAACTTAATTAATGATGATAAATTGTATTGATGTGCATATTTTGCTAGTGAAGGATAATGAAAAATTAGAAATTCTAACAAATTATTTTTATATAATTTAGAATTTTCTTAAATATGTCAAAATTATGTTTTTTCTATCTAAAAAAGATCAACTTTTAACCAAAAATGGATTGGTTAAATTTTTATTTAAGAAAATGAATTTTCAAGCAAAAAAATGAATTTTGTACCAAAGAAGTTAATTTTCAACTGAAACGATGAATCTTAAACTAGACAAATGAATTTGCACCGAATAGCAGAATTTTCAACAAAAAATATCAATCATTAACTAAAGAAATTAATTTTCTACCAATAAGACGATTTTTTAGCAAGGTACATTTTCTTTTAACCAGGTGGGTTAATTTTTTACTGAAAAATATCAATTTACCCCAAAAATCGAAACGTTAAATTTTAGGTTGAAAAATAATTTTTAACTAAAAACGAAATTTTTGACTAAAAAAAAGACTTTTCAACTGAAATGATAAATCTTTATCAAGAAGATGAATTTTTCCCCTAACAAAACAAACTTTAAGAAAATAAATCAATTTTTAAAACTGTATTTTTAATTTTTCACCCAAAAGGATGACTTTCTAACATAATTTTTGACCTCTTAATAAAGTTATGAAAAATTAAATAGTTACAATCTTAAGTATTATTTTAATAATAATAATGATAATAATAATTAATAGTGCAAAGAATATAATAATAGATTTTGAACAAGAAATAATTGCATTTTCTTATCAGGTTCTATTAGTTCAGTTCGCATATATTATTTCAAATCAAACTAATAGTATCAAAAAAGTGATTTCTCAGAAACAAAGAAAGTTAAAAGTTTTATTTGAAAATAAACTTTGTGCTGATCTTCAACAACAAAAATACAAATTTTTAACAAAATAGTTCAATTACCTACCAAATAGATGAATTTTTAATCAAAATGATAATTTTTTAACCAAAAAAGTTCATTTTTAATATAATACATGAATTTTTAACAAAAACAATAAAATGTTTCATGAAATATACAAAAACTTAAATAAGCAGCAGAATTTTTGACAAATAAAATTAATTTTCGACAAGAATAATGGATCTTCAAAAAAGGAAATGAATTTTGAAACAAATAGTTAGATTTTTTACCAAAAAGATAAATGTTTGAGTGGATAAACTAATTAATTACCAATGAAGTCGAATTTTCAATAACATAAAAAATGATTTTTGAACTAAGTAATTAAATTTTTTAACAAAATGATAAATCTTTAACATACAAATACATTTTCAACATTAGAGCTGGATATTTAACCAAAAATATAATTTTTCTACCAAAGAAGAACAAATTGCCAGTAAGCCAGTTCGATCTTCAAAACAAAAAATTAATTTTCAATCAGAAAAATTAATGTCTAACGAAGAAAAAGAATTTTTAACGAATACAAATAATTTTCAACCAGGAATTCGCAAGTTACATTTTAGTTATTATACTTATTTTTCAACCAAAAAAACAATCAATTTTCAACAAAACACTTAAACTTTAACCAAAGAAATAATGTTTCAACTAAAATGATGAATCTTTAACAAAAAAATACGGTTTTGTAAAAAAGAATCTGATTCTTAACAAAAGACATAAAGTTTCTGCCAAATTGATAAAATCGTAAATATAAAAGGTTTTTATGTCCAAAAATGTGAAAACCACATTTTCAGATAAAAAGCTTATTGGCAACTGAAAAGAAAAAAATTTTAGACAAAACAGCTTAATTTTCTACCAATTAGACGAATTCTCAACTAAAATCATGTTTTTTAAACTGAAAAGTTAATTTTTACAGAAAAGATCAATTTTCAACTAAGAAAATTAGTTTTCTACAAAAAAAATTCGAATTTTCAACACCGCGAAAAAAGGAATTTGCAGCAAAATTTAGGTAGTTAAATTTCTAACAAAGAACATTAAATGTCTACTAAAAAAAATCTACCAATTTTCAGCAGAATAAATCAATTTTCAATCAAACAAAAAAATTTTTAGTTCAAAAATCTAAATTTCAATAAAAAAAATTTTTTAAATACTTAAATTTATTATTTAAAGAAATCAATTTTCAACCTAAATAATGACTAATGAAAGTGTCACTGAAAAAACACGATTTAACAAAATCGTTGCATTTTCAGCCAAGACGTTAAATAATTAAAGTTTAGAACGAATGCTTTAATTTTTATCAAAGGAATTGAATATTTAACAAAAAGTGATTTTTCAGACAATACAAAAAAATATTTGTATCCAGAATAGTAATCTCCAAGGCTAAATGAACGAATTTATTGCAAAATAGTTGAATTTTCAACTTAAAAATATGAAAAAAAAATTTGAAAAATTCAATGAAAAAAAAAAGTGGAATTTAAAATTCTAGCTAAAAAACATGTTATTCAGACTGAGTGTAAAGCCTGACAAACAAACCCTAGATATGAAAAAATACATTTCATACACTTTGTAATTTTTTTACAAGCTTCCGATAAATTACCCAATGATTTGGGAAATTTTTTGTTTCCTGAAACTTCCAATGATTGATTAATTTCCCAAAAATTTTCAGAAATTTTTGAAATTTTTTGATTTTTTCCAAAACGCTTTGGATACCTGAAATTTCTGGGAATTTTCGGTATAATACAAATTTACCGAGAATTTTTAGTAATCTTTCTGTAATTTTGCCACAAACTTGCAACGAATTACCGAAAATTCAAGACATTTTTAGATTTCTGAAATTTCCGGTAATT
Organism: Amphibolips quercusostensackenii; assembly: GCA_032357855.1. NCBI lineage: Eukaryota > Metazoa > Arthropoda > Insecta > Hymenoptera > Cynipidae > Amphibolips > Amphibolips quercusostensackenii. The sequence goes on along the minus strand of JAUELO010445308.1, from coordinate 28,377 downwards.
GAGGAATTTTCCATAAATTTCCAGAAATATGAGAAATTTTTTGGTTTCTTCCAAAAAGCTTTGGATATCTTTAATTTGTAAAAATTTTAGGTTATTTACAAATTCACTTTCAATTTGCTGTAATGTAAATTTCCAGATTTATTGCAAAAAGCTTTGCATACCTAAAATTTCTGAAAATTTTCGGTAGTTCCCAAATTTCTGTGAATTTTCGGTAATTTAAAAATTTCTGGAAATGTTCAGTAATTTTGTGTAATTTTACTGTAAATTTCTAAAAATTACCATGAATTTCCAAACAATTTGTTTTTAATGTTTCTTAAATCGACAATTTCCTAAATTGGTTACAAAAAATGTATCCTTTCAAAAGTTGCAAATATCTTTCAATTGAAATAAAAGAAGCAATATTCTTTTAATGAAATTAAATATGAAATAATTCATTAACAACAATTAAAATACCTCAAAATTGATGTGAGGTTTCATAAATAATTTATTATTTTATATTCGTCGAGGTAAAATTAAAGTCGCGCTTCCTCCGCTTTATTAACTATTTACCAATTAACCAATATTCAGACGTTTCTCGCCATTCACTTTTTGTCGTAGGTCAGTTAAAAAAATCTTACGTCAAATTATCGAGAAAAATGTCGAAAAATGTCAAAGCTAACTATTTTGAAATTTGCAACCTCGATTTCTTTGAAGTTTGTTGCTGTGTTGCTAAGCAAATATTTTCAGGTTAATATTTCAAAAGTATACAAAATTAACTTTAATTTTTATTTAAACAAATATTCTTTAGTTTATGAACGATCAAAAAATTGTATTTGTTCATCACAGGCTACACAGTGTTTCCCCCATTTCCATATTTTTCCCTTTTTTTCGGTTTTTCACTTAAATACGAATTAAATAAATAGAAACCAATAAGAAAATACAAATTATTTGTTGTAGATGAATTTTTAAACAAGAAAGATGAATTCTAAAAGTTAAATATAATAGCTTATATTTTACCAAAAAAGAAATTTTAATTAAAATTTTTTTTATTTTTGATAGAAAATAGTTGCCATCAACAAAAAGGACAAATTTTTAACCAGAAAATACATATACTTTTAACAAAAAAAGTGAAAAACAAAAAACAGAATTTAAAACAAAATTGTTAAATCTTTAAAAAAAATATATGAATTTTCAATAAGAAAGATAATTTTCAACTAAACATTTTGATTTTTTACCAAACTGTTCAGTTTTCAAGTCGAAAAGACGAAGTTTTTCACAAAATAATTCAATTTTTAACCCAAAAATATGAATTTCCAACAAAAAGTTTATTTTTAACTAAAAATGTAATAATTAAATTTTTAGTTAAAAAATGAATTTTTAAGAAAATAGTTAAATTTTCAACCCAAAAACATAAATATTTCAACTAAATAATATAGTTTGAAAATTTGAAAATTCTTTTTGTATAAAATTAATATTTTTGGTATAAAATTAATTTTTTCATTCGACAGTTTTACATAATAACTTTTAAATTTTTTATTCAGAATTTATCTCTTTCGTTGAAAATTGAACTATTTTGTTGAAAATTCTTTTTTGAAAGGAAATAAAACTTCAGGTTGAGAATTCTTTTTTTTTATCAAAAGTTGAATTACTTTGTTGAAAGGTAATTCTTTTATTTAAAGATTCATAATTTTAGTTAAATTACATCTCCATGGTTGAAAATTGAACTATTATATTGAAAATTACTTTTTTGAATCAAAAAATAACTTTTTCATCTGACAATATAAAAATTTTATTTTTGGTTGAAAATGTATCCTTGTTTATTAAAAATGCACGTATGTTGTACATAAGAAGATTAATTTATTACCAAAAAAGTCAAATTTTTAACAGAAACGATCAATTTGGAACAAAAAATGTAATAGTTGCATTCTTAATTGTTAAGATTAATTTTTAACAAAAAATGTAACAAAGTTGTTTGATTCTTAACCAAAGAAATAATTTTTCAACAAAAATGATGAATCTGAAAAAAATTGAGTGATTAAAAAAGTAGAATTTTCGATAAAACACATAATTTCTCTCCGAAATAGTTAAATATTGAACTGAAAAATAGACATTTCTGACTAAAAGTGCTGTATTTAAAGTCTCAGTTCAAAAATCTAAATTTCAATAAAAAGAAAAGAATTTGAAAAAATAGTTTGATTTATTAATCAAAGAAATCAATTTTTAACTAAAATGATGACTGAATACATTTCCACTGAAAAAACATGATTTAACAAAATAGTTGCATGTTTAACCAAGAAGTCAAATAATTATTGTTTAAAACAAATGGTTTAATTTTTTTCAAAATTATTGAATTCTGAAAAAAAAATAATTTTTCAGACAATACAGAAAAATATTTGCATCCAGAATGGTAATCTTATACGCCAGAAGAACGAATTTTTCGCAAAATAGTTGAATTTTTAACTCGGAAATATGAAAAAAAATTTTAAACAATTGAATTTAAAAAAACGGAGAATTCTAAATTCTAGCTGAAAAACATGTTATTCAGACGGAGTTTGAGGCCTGGCAAACAAGTCCTAGATATGAAAAAATACATTTCATACACGTGTTTTCTATTCATAATGAACCTACTTTAAATTGAGTCAATGTCATCATCTGCAAGTTTTCCTTGTTTTCATGGTATTTCTCTTCACAATTCTAGTATATAAGTGGCCCAAACTCAGTGTCTCGGCATCAGAACCGAAAGAAGTTAAATTGATTTATTCTACTAAAAGTCTTACTTTCCGATCTGCTTGGGTAAATTTTTCATCACGTCCGTGATAAAGCTCTTAATCCTCACTTTGGCGGCAGTTTGTGTCGGCGAGTATAAGTAGAGAAATAACATTATTTAAAACAATTTCTGTTTTTTGGTCTTTCGCGAATTCGTATAGGCGTTTTTTGACCTTTCCAACAAGTCTCACCTATAATCAGGGATGAGAAGTAACTAGTCACTTTTTTTGGTAACGATAGTGGTAAAGAAATTACTTTTGTAAGTAAGTAACGACTTGGTAACTAGTTACATTTTTTTCAGCAACAGTAACTATAAACAGAGTTATTCTTGTAGTTACATTTGAAATGTAGTTCACAAGTATTTTTTACGGCAAGCCATCGATTGCATTGCTTTTTCAACCATTTTTTAAATTTTGCCATTCAAATTGTAGTGTCAGATAGCCATTGAAATCGATAGCCCAATATAGGAAAATTCACATTTTTCTTTCGTCCTGTTATTCGAAATTTTTTAAAATCTATAAAAGCACTTAGAAAAAAATAAATAATTAATTTCAGAGTTAAATATTCATTTTCTTTGTTTACTAATGATTTTTTTACCGAAAATTTAACTATTCCAGTTATTCAACTTATTATTTTAGTTAATAATTTATCTTTCTTCATTTGAAATTTTATTACTTGGTTAAAAATTTAATTATTTTGTTCGAAATTGCAAGATTTTGAAAAAAAATTATTTTATTCGCTCAAAAATTCAACTTTTTTGTTGGAAATTATTTTTTGGCTGAATTAAACTGTTTTTTTATGAAAAATTAAATTTTTGTTGTTGAAATATACTAATTATAACACTTTTAGTTAAGGGATAAATCTTTTTTTGTTTAAAATTCGTTTTATTTTCAATTGAACATTGATTTCTTCAATTACAAATTTAATTCTTTAATTGAAAATTCAACTGTCTCATTCTCGGCTGAAAATTGATCTTTTAAGTTGAAAATTCATCTATTTTTTTAGAAATTGTTGTTAAAAACTAATGTTTTTGGTTACAAATTTAACTATTAAGACTGAAGATTTTTCATTTAGATTGAAAATTCATTACTTTGGTTGCAAACTTAATTATTTCGTGGAAAATTTGTTGTTTTTGTTTGTTGGAAATTAAATTATTCCATTTTTAGTTGAAAATTCAATTCTTTGGCTGAAAATTCGTCTCTTCCAGGAGAAAATTAATCTTTTTGGTTGAAAATTCAGCTATTCCGATCAAAGATTCATTATTTTAGTTGAACATTCATATTTTTCGTTTCACTTTAAGTACTTGGTTGTATGTTAAAATATTTCTTGAAATTTTTGTTGTTGAAAATTCAACTATTATAGTTAAAGATACATAACTTTACTTAAGAAATTACCTTTTTCGTTTAAAATTAATTTCTTCAATTGAAAATTCAACTATCCCATTTTTGGTTGAAAATTCATCTTTTCGTTACAAATTAATTTCTTCAATTAAAAATTTAACTATCCCGTTTTTGGTTATAAATTGATCTTTTTTAGTTGAAAATTCATGTATTTATTTGAAAATTTATTTCCTTACTTTCAAATTAAGTAAACTTTTTAAGAATTCGTATTTTTTCGTTAAAGTTTCATGTTTTACATTTTCATTGAGATTTTATCATTATAGATAAAAATTTTATTTTTTTTGCTTGAAAATCAACTTTTTTGCCTTTTTGGCTTTAAATTTTTTCAATCAGGTTGATTTTTTCACTCTTGACTGAAAGTTTAACTATTTCAATACAAATTATTTTTTCGGTTAGGTATAACTGTTTTTAATTAAAAATTTAACTATTTTTGAGTGAAATATCAGCTGTTACATTTTCTGTTGAGGATTCATCTTTTTACGTTAAAATTAATTTTTTTTAATTACAAATTCAACTATCTCATTTCTCGTTGAAAATTAATCTTCACAAGTTAAAAATTCATGTATTTTGCTTAAAATTAGTCTTTTTTGGTAAAAAATTATGTTCCTGGTTGAAAATTTATCTCTTTGGATCAAAAGTAAACTATTTTTTTTAATTCGTCCTTCTTGATTGAAATTTAAAAAATTACATTTTTTATTGAGAATTAAACTTTTTTAAATAGAAATTTTATTCTTTGGTTGAAAATCAACTTTTCTGTTGAAAATTCGCCTTTTTGTCTCGAAATTCAAGAATCTGGTTGATTTTTTGTCTGTCTTAGTTGCAAATTCAACTATTTTGTTGAAAAATGTTTTCTGGTTGAATGTGACCATTTTTGACTTAATAAATAAATAAATAAATATATATCTTTTTTTTCGAAATATCAAATATTACGTTTTTTATCAAGAAGTCATTTTTCTCGGTCAAAATTATTTTTTCACTTAAAAAAATTAATGTATTTTGTTTGAATCTCCTTTTTTTGGTAGAGAATTATCTTCTTATTGGTTGAAAATTCATCACTTTGGTTTCAAATTTACCTATTTTGTTGCCTATTTTGTTGTAGTTGAAAATTCTTCTCTTTCGTTGAAAAACTAACTATTTTGTTAACATTTTTTTTTGGGCAAAACATTCATTTTTTTAAATTAAAATTTAACTATTCCAATTTTTTTTTAATTTATATTGTTTAGTTAAAGTTGTAACTATTTTGTGTGATGATTCTCTTTTTTTATTTGAAAATTTATGTATTTTGTTGAAGATTTGTCTGTTTTGTTTGAAAAATTATGCTTTTTAGTTGAAAATTCAGCCTCTACTAAAAAATTTTTTGTTGTTCTTAGAATATTGTTAATCTTCTAGAAGTAGAAATCGTAACTAGGTATAAAATCTGAAGAAACACTTAGAAAAACATAATTAGGTTTTAACGCTAAAGAGATTTATAGCTTAAAATAGTAAAGCTGAAATTTTTCTTACACACTGGAATTCAAAATTTTCTACAACATTCCTTGTTTCAGAAATATAATGTGAGTCATGAATAACCTGCGATTTTCATTAAAAAGTATACCAACTATCACTCGAAAGTTATTAACAATGTTTTGTAAAAATTAAATTTTGATATATATTTCTAAAATACAAAGTAACTAAAAAAGTAACGATCGTTATTTTTCTTGGCAATGCGACTAAGAAAAAGTAACATTTTGAATGAGAAATGATAACGACAACTAGTTACTTTTTTCCTGATATAACGATAACTATGACTAGTTCCTTTTAAAACGTAACTTACCCATCACTGCTTATAATTAAAAATTTTTTTAGTTGAACTACCAGCTATTGCTTTTTTTGGTGAGAATGTAACTATTTTAGTTTGAATATATAACTAAATGGTTGAAAATTTAACTATTTTATTGAAAAGTCCTTTCATTGGTCAAGGATTAATGGTTTTTACTAAAAATTCAACTATACCTTTCAGCTAGAACGATAATTCTCTCAATCAAAAATGAATATTTTTGGTTACAAGTTTGTTAGTTTGTTTAAAAATTTAAATCATAAATTTAAATTTTAGAGTTTAGATTAAAAATTTGTTTCTGACAATATTTGGTTGAAAAATCATTTCTTTGGTTGAAAATCTAACTGAAATGTTGGAAACACGTTTTTATTTTGAAGTAAATTCGTTCTTTTAAACTGAAAATGTTACCATTTTATTTTTGGTTGTAAATCGTCTTAACTATAATTTGTAAATGATCCCTAATTTAAAACCTGTTTTTTCATAAAAAACCAAACGTTTTTATCAATAATATAATATTTTTTAATTTCCAGGCTTCTCAGAAGGCAGAACAGAAGGCAATACAGTAGGCTATGATTCTACACATCCCCCCAGAAAACAAGGATGGACCGACGAAGAAACTTTAATAGCATTTTTTAGTATACAGAAGGAGGAAGTAGATAAAAACTGTGACAAAGTGAACGAGGACGCAAAAACTAGGTGGAGTAACGTATCAAAAACGCTTAGAGCTCTTACAGCAGCTAATGCTACACCTGCTGCAGCAAAAGAAAATGTTGATTACGCGGCTCAAAAAAAAGTTATCAGCACAGCGATACCATGTGCGTCGCAGGCGGTATGGGACTCAAAACTGGACTTTTATAAGAAGCTGTAAGTTTGCTTAATTTTGTAAACACAAATTTTAAACTATTTCTTTAGACAGAGTTGTCCCCCACCCACACTTCTATTTCACCACTAACTTCCCTGACCTTAACGTACTCCCCCTCCTGTGCCTTAACATCCTAACCCAAAGTAGCTATCTCTTGACTTTTCCAACAATTACCCCGCATTTGACCACTTCTCTTCTACTCCCCCTGCCCATCACTATTGTCTCTTACTTTCGGCCTTTCCCAAATACACCTACTACACATCCCTAACTTCTCCACTGCTACATTTCTCTCAACTAATTCCGCCTCCAATCACCTTAGTGACCCTCGCTTAATTCCCCTCTACTCACCCCTGTCCAATTGTCTTTCCCATACCTTCTCTTCTAATTTTTTCTTGCACTTTCTACTTCCCCTAATTTCACCTCTCCTATTTCACCTCCCCTATTACCTTTCTCATACATTCCTTTGCATATTCCCTAACCCCAATAATTTCTTTATTCCTTACCCCCGCCTTCCTCACTACTCCTCCCGGCATAAAAGTACGGCGAACACCTGAACAAAAGTAAAGTGGTTTTTGCCAGAAGCTATAAAACTCTTAAACTTAACAGAATCTTTTTAAATTAAAGCAAAATTTATGTTGAAACAAAAAGAAATTTCTTTAAATTAAAGAAACATTTTTAGACAGAGACTCAATAAATATTTTTTCATAATTCAAAGAAACTTTCACTGTTGGTTGAGGATTTCACTATTTTGGTGAAAATTTGTCTTTTGTAGATAATTAATGTATTTTTGATTGAAAATGTAAACAAAAATGAAACAAGGCAGTCGCACATAGCATGCACTTGATGATGCTAATTTTTTAATTGAAATTCGTTTCATTTTCAGACCAGCAAATCAACCAAAAAATAAAAAACCAGGAAACAGTAAACCACCACCAAAGGATCAGTGAAGCGAGTGAAAAGATCCATACGATAACATATTTATGACGACTTCTGACCTTTTTACAATATAATTATTATCTATTGTTGTTATGAACCGACTCTGTGGTCTAGTATAACGTTTTAACAATAAAAAACAAATAGAATTTTTTTTAAATTAGCACGCTCACCTCTAGATTATAGTCGACCTTACGTCCGCTGTACTATACATAGGTTTTACTGCGATTTTCCTTGTGTACTACGAAAAAAAATTGTAGGTGAATGCTAGTACAGATATTTGAAAGACGGTCGCAGACGCTGCGTTATAGAATCGGTTTTTTTTCTTGGGGGTAAATATGTAAGTGTACTTTAGTAATTTTAATATAATAATGTATATAATACTCATAATATGTGGCTTTCAATAAAGAATTATTATTATATATCAATCTGCCGTTTCCTTGTTGAGAAAAATTATTTTTTCTATAATGATTATTATGTGTGATACCTTATTTGTAATGATGATCTAATATAATTTATCAAAAATTCATTCATATAATTGTTGTATTAATAAAGAAAAAACATCCGTTTTGATGCGGCTTTGTCCAGAAGGTTTTATTTGAAATTTTGGTATGTCCATAGTCAATTGAAAATTATAGTATAAGATTCGTTAAGATGTTTCAAATCAGTGAACTCATTGACACGATTATGGCCTTTTTACATTCTCATCATAATAAGAAAGTATTAGTTTTATGCCAAAACTGACTTTCGCGGATTTCTTTAAATTTCAACGACTAGAGACCCTCTGAATCCGCAAAATTGTTTTTACGATGGTGTCTGTCCGTCGTTGTCGTCGTTGTAGTCGCTGTCGTCTGCATATCGAATAGCTTTTAAAAGACTGATTTGATTAGTTTGCGCTTTGGCACACGTTTTGAAGGGGCGAAAAAGTTATATCAAGTTCGTTATCCAGATTCTTTGGATGAAAATTTGAAAAGTTAAAGCATTTTCAAAATTTTTTAGAACACTTTTTTTTCAATTGATAATTCTATTGACGGCTTTTTGTAGTCTATGAAAATTCAAACAATCTGACTTCATAACTTTTTTGAATTATGAAAAAAATGGTCAGAGATATAGCATTTTCAAAATTGAAAAAAGCAAACAAAAATGAGCATTTAAGGCCAAATAACAAGCGATATGAAAAAAGTCAAAAGAAGGAAAATGTGGCTTTTTGAAAACCACATCCAAGAATAGATTTTAAAATTTTTTTGAAAAATCGAAAATTTAAATTCTGATTTTTTTAAAAAACGATGATAAGTAATGAATTTTATTTTGCGGTCAAACTATGCGAGATGCGAAAAAAGACCTTGCAACAAAAATTGTTCGTCGAAAGAAGATCTATAAATTTGTCGTAATTAATTTTTTTATAAAACGCGTAGTTTTGGTTTCAAACGTGAAAAGTAAAATTTTAAATAGAATAATTTAATTTTTGTACAAATTACGCCAGCTATAAAAAATATATAGACAAAATTTAATCACCCAAAAAAGAGCAAAATATTTGTTATGAATAATTTTTTGACAGGACGTGTAAATTTTGTTTTAACCGTAAAAAATAATTATAAAAATAATAAAATTAATTTTTTTGTAAAGCAATACAAGAAATGAAAAGAATTAACAGACAAAAGTTGTTCACTGAAAAAGGTTCTACAAATGTATATCTAATAATTTTTAATTAGGACAAGTAGATTTCATTCTAATCATAAAAAATAAAAATAAAAATCAGAAATTTAATTTTTGGAGAAATGACACAAGCTACAATAACCTTTCATAAGAATTATAATATTTCAAGAATATAAGTTATAAGAATGTGCCTGCAAGACAAGCGGATTCTTGGGAATTAAACAAAAAGATTCATCAACAAATCCTACGAAAAATTACTTGCAATACAAGCAGATCAAAGTTCGAAAACGTTTATTATTTTATGAATTTTCTAAATTAAAAAAAGTAAGAATAATTGTAACATCTTTGTTTATAACTAACAAAATGTATTGTTTAGGCTCCATTTAGTGAAATAAAAAACAAATTATTAACAAAAGAGTTGAATTTTAAAACAAAGCGGTAAATGAAAAAATACTTAATATTTAACAAAGTACTTGAACTTATAACGAAATGGTTGAACTTTGAAGCAAAAAAATAAATTTTTACTAACAAGATTATCTTTTTGGCGGAAAAGATGAATCTTTGAGAAAATACATTGTTTTCAAGAAAATTTTTGAATTTTGAACCTAATAAGACTAATCATCTACAGAACAGTTAAATTTTAAACCCAAATATATGATTTTTCACGACCTCAAAGTTAGCTTTGCATATAGATTTCAAAATTGTGCCATGAATATAAAGTAAAGTATTAGTCCCAGCGAAAAACTAAAAATAGTCTTAGATTCGTCCTAGCAAAATCTCCCGGACTTTTTTTTTTGTTTAAAGAAAAAGTCATTCTTTAAACAATTATATTGTTCATAATTTTCAGGAATTTTTTTATTAATATGAAAAACAATAAGAGGTTACTAAGTAAAACATAACGTACCCTTAAGTAACATGAATAAAAAAAATTTTTTATTGCAAAAAAGTTAGTTTAAACATTGTTCTGATCCCCTCTACTCTCACCGGTCACTGCTTCACTATGCAGCATATGGATTTCAGAATTGTGTCTTAGAGCAATAGCAAATAGAACAGAACAATAGCGCATAACACAGCTGTGCGGCTAGCGAAGCCCGACTACGAGGCGCTTTCGTATTTTTGCTATATAGTAACTTCGTTCATATTTTGAATTTCGGTATAAAATTTTCACAGCATGATCTAAATATATTCAACTCTCGAAATATGTCAAAAACGAAAATCTACTTTTTCAAACCCGAACACGCAAATACATCCTTAAAGAAATCCGCAAAAGTCAGTTTTCACATAAAACTAATACCATCTCATTATAATAATCTCATTAGAATGATTGAATTCTGGATCTAAAATATGTTATTGTAGACAGGATATGTTTTCCAATAGTACACTTATGCGCCAGGTGAGATTATTAAACTTTGAAAACGAAGTAATAACAGTATTTTGAATAATTTTGGCTAGAGATAACGTCATATTAATTTAATATTTGCAGATGTTCTAAAGAAAACCAAACACTTTCCATTTTTAGCTTTTGTAAGTATAAAGTTTCATATTTAGGATACTTGCTATAGGGATGTCGACTATCCTTGTCCATATTCTCCCGTCAGTCATTGTGACTTGAAATGCAAAAAAGAATTTATTGAGTGAGATGAAAAGTTAGATCTTAAAACATACGTCAACTAAGGAAAAGATTAAAAACGCTTTGTAATGTTGGGTTGCAATAAAAAATTAGCATTAAAATGCAACAGTTCGGTCCATTCTCCTCTTTTTTCAGAAAAAAATTAAACATCAGTTCTCGAAAAATGTATTTTTCCAGTACTACATCTTTTATAAGGATTAGTCAATTATTTGTTCTAGAAAGGTTTGGTTTCTCTGTGAGGACGTGTAAAAGCTTAAATTTGGCCAAAAAAAACTAATTTTATTTCAAAAAATTATTAAGGAGATATATTTGAAGGTAATGCGTGCCGAAAAATGCTAAAAAAGGCAGATGATATATTATACGACAGAGACATTTGTAAAGGTGTTAAGAAGTTAAACTTTTTGCAACAATTTTTTTATCGCTTCAAGTGTGCAAACAAAAGGTACTAATTTTTATTTCTGAAGACCTCTACAAAAGTTACTGTGGTTCAATAAATCATCTGCATGTTTCGACAGTTTGCGGCACTCATTACCTTTCAAATATATCTCCTTGAAAATTTTTCAAAGTAACATGTACTTTTTCAGCCAAGATAAAGCTTTTTCACGTTCGAACAGAGGAATCAAACCTTTCCAGAACAAATGATTTACTAATCCTTGTAAAAGATGTGTTCTGGAACAATGCATTTCTTTAATATTGATGTGTCATTTTTTTCTAATGAAAGAGGATGATTGACTGTACTGCTGCATTTTCTTTACAATTTTTCATCACAACCCAACATAAGAAAGCGTTTGTAATCTTTTTTTAAATCGCCGTATGTTTCATAATTTAATTTTTTATCTGACTCAATAAATTTTGTTCGGCCCTTTAAGTCACAAAGACTGACGGGACAATATAGACAAGGAGTATGAAACGAGCGACACGTAGAGACCTGATCTGTGATGAATTTCCATAGACATATTCGTACAATTTTCCGCGGTTACCTTGGCTATACTACTTTTATTAATGTTTGTCATAATATGCATGTTTACGTCCGTCATTATCCTAAATATAAAACTTTATACTTAAAAAAGCTAAGAATAACAAGTATTCAATTTTCTTTAAAGCATCTGTAAATATTAAATTAAATTGAAGTTATCTTTAGCCAAAATTATTTAAAATACTGTTATAACTTCGTTTTTGAAGTTTAATAATCTCATTTGAAGCATAAGTATACCATTGCAAAACATATCGTATCTACAATAATATATTTTGCATCAAAATTCAAAGCTGAGAATGATTAATTTGAAACAATCTTATAAATTTCGTAATTGTGTGACAGCTGCTCAAAGCGATCAGCTGCGATTTCCTTTTGACTTTTTTTTTATCCTAGAAAGGTATTAGAAAGAAGCTGTACATACGGTTTTCTTCGGCATGGTGGAGACGCTAAAATTTGCTTTCAGATCGGCGTGATCAAATGATGCATGTTGAAAGTGTAACTATTTCGTTTTTAGAAAAGTAATGTTTTTCGTTAAGGTAATCTTTTAGGTTCAATGTTAGACTAATTTATTAAAAATTAATTGCTTTGGTTGAAAAATCAAACTCTTGGTTTAAAGTTTAATCGCCATTTCAAAAATTGAGTTACTGGCTGAAAACAACATTTTAGTTAAAAATTATTATTTATGTTTAAGAAATTAAACTATTTTGTGGAAGTTTATCTTTTTTACATCAAAATTCACTAATTCCGTAGAAAATAAAACTTTCAGGAAATTATTGTTCTTTGGTAGAACATTATTCTTCTTGGTGAAAAACTCATCTTTTTGGTTAAAAATGTTCCTATCTTCTTAAAAATTCACTATGATTCACTAATTTTCACTGAATAAATTTCAACATGCAGGGACACTACTTACAAAAATGTTTATTCTTGTTTTTACAATTATTTTCGTGATTGAACGTTATTCTCTCATTGCTATGAACATAGAATCAGTTTACGCGTACGTGAAACTGAATTCGTTTAGATGGTACAATTATTTTATATCAAATTAAAAGCATTATTAGTGAAATATGTTCAAAATTATAGAAAATATTCTGAGACAAATAATTGTGAATTGGTATTTGCTAAAGTGTAAGAATACCCAGTTATATTATATTGGTGAGTAGAGGAGAGAGGTCAGGTTTAGCTTAATTTAGCTTAATTCAGGTGCAACGGCAGTCACAGTGCAGTCTTCTTCTTTCTTTCCCCACACTTCTGTCAAGGAGTGGGAGGAAACAATTAGCCTAGGTTTGGAGAAAATTTTCTTGCAAATGCTGTGGCGAATTCCTCTTATTTCATTCCAGACATTGGAAATAAGAGAATTTAAAGATAAGGATTCGCAGCATGATGTGAAACTACTACATTAAATAACTTCAAGTTTCTTAATAGTCAAAGCCTGATATTTTTGGAAACTAATGAAGTTCTCATAATTAGAAAAGCCATATAGTGTTTAAATTAAGCTTATCATATACGAGAAATCCGATTGAATTTATCGTTCCACAAAGGAGGAGAGCTGGCATGAATTATTTTGCTGGAAGTTTTCCTGTCAATCTATGGGTCCACCTAATGAAGAGCCTTATTGATATCTCTTAAAAAGGTGTAATAGGCATTGGTGATTTCCTTTGAAAATCGGAGTTTAGGGAGGTTGTCTTCTTCATGGATTAATCCTTAAAAAAAATTAGAAGCCTTCCAATCAACTTTTTTTAAATTATATTTATAAGAGAAGAACTAATGAAATGCAAACGAGATGCCCACGTCTATTTTTATAGGGAAGTAATCGAAAAATTGGTAGTAGGTTCAAAGAAGGTATTCTAATTAAATGAATGGACAGGGCCGCGAGGGCTTCTGTACACATTTACGATGCGATGTTGTCCTAAATCAGTAGGAACAGCTATGGCTAGAGTGTCAAAAGTGACGTCTATAATATAAATTGTCTTCATTTGTTTAACTGGAATGTCGTTTCTGATAGCAGTCATTAGACCTCCTCCTGTGCATTCAGGACGATCTTTTCTTATAACGTTGAAACATTTAAATAGAATCCTGGATTGGGTTTTAAGACTAGTCTTACTTAGGAGAACTACGTCTCTGTTTGAAATCCTATCTGATCAGCCTTTTTAAGGGAAAATACCATACCAGTTTCATTTAAAGATGTACAGAGAAGTCTTCCCTATTATATACTAAGAAGCATTTTTTGAGGGTGCATACTATGATAAAGGTGTTGAATTGAGGTGGGAAGGAAGCATGGAGTGGAAACTAACATTGGTAAACATTGAAAGCGAAGGCATTACCTGATTACAGAGCTGCATCAGAAAGAACATTATCTGATCAAAAGTTTGTTACGCTGTTGTCAGTAGGCAAGATCAAAATCCTGTTTAACAGATTCGAGGAAAGGTTTTCCCTTCTCTGATTAGGGTTTTGTCAAGAGTTTGTAGGTAAAACATTTTGTTCGTTCTGATGTTGTATGTAAGGGGGGTTTTGGTCTTGAAAAGTCCGTGAACGTGGAAAAGGCTTGTTAAAAGGTTTAAATTGGATCGCTCATTGTAGAATCCAAATCCACATCACCAAGATCGGGGAAGTTAGAGTAACCAAAGTTGGGCGTTGGAAGAAGATCTGAACCTAAAAGGAAACGATAGGCTTGGCTGAGAATATAAATGACTGCAGCGGCATCTATTAAAAAAAGGAAATAAAGTCTAACCCTTTGGATTTAGTTCCCGTTACTCGACACACCTGCTCAGCTAAGGGGAAATGTGGAAAATTGAAAAATTTATAACTTATTTTATACAATTCGCGTGAGGATTAATGTATTGGCATCCTATAAAACAAGAAAATCTAATTTCTAAAATTGTACATATAGATAAATACTGAATAATTTTTTTAATCGTTAGAGCTACTTTTATAACCAGAGAGATAGAAATACTGAATGTAAGACAAACACTTGAAAACATACCCAGGGTGTCTAGCGTTTCAGCAAACAAAAATTCCAGCAATTTTCCAGGTTTTTCAGGAAAAAATTAACTTTTCTACATACCTTTCATTACATCAGAAAAATACTTTTTACGCAGCATAGCAGATATTGTAGGTCTAGTGGTACTGAAACATGTGTCATATGCAAAAACTTTCATGTGCTCCCAAAATCTGATTTTATTGTCAAAAATCGTTTGTTTTTTTGTCATTCTTCATTTTACCGCGGTGAAAAGTCAAAAAGCTAAAATCGAAAATATTTTGTAGTTTCATATTCTTCCAACTTTAATGACAATTCAATGACTTTTTTTTAATCCTATAATTTTTTCCTGTTGATATGTAATTAACACGAGTTAAATTCCGTGTGTATTAATTGCTTTTTTTATTAGATATACTTGAAATTTGACTGACTTGTCGCATTTTAAGCTAATTTAAGTTTTTTTTTAATCAAGTAATTCAAATTTCAACAAAATAGTCGAACTTTGACTCAAACTGATTAATTTTTAACCTAAAGAATAATTTTTCCACCAAATGATTTAATTTTAAGTATAAGAGATTAAGCTTCAATGAAAAACAGTTAAACTTTTTACAAGTGAGGCATTTCTACTCACAAAAATAAAGCTTGAAACAAAAAATATTAATGTTGAAAAAAAATTTCCACAAAATAGTTGAACTTTCAGCCCGATTTTTGAATTTTCACGAAAAAAATATAAATTCTTAACCAGAACGACAATTTTTCAACTAACGAAATTAATTGTCTTCATACAATCCTTAACCAAGAAAATAAATTTTTAACAAAGTAGGTCAACTTTTGACCAAAAAACACCAATTTTTAACGCAGAAGACGAATTTTCTACAAAGCAGTTGAATTTTCAACCCTAAAATATCCTTTTTTTTGAAACAAAAAGACGAATTCCTAACGAATAAAGATTTTTCAGTCAAAAATAAAAAACATTTCACTCAAATGATCAATTTAACCAAAGAGATAAACCTTAAAAAAGAAAAGTTTTTATTTTGTTATTTCTATTTGTCTCTAACGAGCCGAAAAGTGAGGGAGTCTGGAAGTCTGATATTCAATTGTTAATTTTTTTCATGCATATTTTGCATTCAAATTTTTCAAAATAAAAAACTAAATTTCTTTTCGATCTTAAATTTAAAAAAAAGTTAATTTTTCTTTCTCATAGAGGAAGCTTTGTAATGGTAAAATTTTCGAAAAATTTTAAATTCATTTAATTGAACGTTTCTTAATTTAAAAATGTATAATACAATGTTTTAAGCAATTGTTCGGATGTGTGTGTGTGCGTTTGTGCTTGTGTGTGTGTGTGTTAATGTGTGTGTATATATGTGTGTCGACGTATGTGTGGATGTATGTGTGGATGTTTGGACGTCAGATGCCATCAATTGTTTTTTCACAGTTTTGCGGCAAAAGCAGTAGACGATATTTTCGTACTTTATAATATTTTAAAAATCGGTTTCTTATAGTAGAAATTTTTTTTTCAACATAATTCAAAATTTATGTAAGGACTTCATTTGACATTATATTACTTATTATATTATTTTATTTAACTTTGACTTTTTTATTTACTTTTTTTAACTTGATTCATTTACTCAACTTGAATTAACTTGATATAAAGCAAACCGAGTGACCTCTAACAATAATACAACTTCTTCGAAGATTGAGGAAGTTATGCTCATTCGTAATATTTGAAAAATCTGTTTCAAACAGAAAAAAAATTTTTTTCTTTAACATATTCAAAAGTTGATGCATGAGTAAAAAAGACTTTTCGATCATACATTTTTTCATAAAATATATTTGACAATTTTTGTAAAAAAATCATAAAACTAGGAAAGACACAGGGTGTGGCAGAGTTCCCTCTTTCTCTTTTCTAGGTCGGAAAATTACCATTTCAAATACAAAACTTGATTTGTCTGATATGTCATTGTATTTAAAAAAATTTTCGTATTATTTTGTGATTTTGATTTTTTTTTAAATGTCTATTCTCAAATTAATCGAAATAAAAACTATAGTTTGTCTATTATTTAAAAAACCACTAATGCTTCCTCTACGAGGAAGCAAATATATTTGCTGACGGGAAGCAAAGTGCTTGCGAAATGAGCACCATATAAATATAGACACAAATAAAGTGGAAACACTCGAGATCGAATTCAGAGCTAGTTCAACAAAGTAGTTCAACTTTTACCCTAGTAGATGAATTTTAAATGTAAAAAAATTAATTTTCAGCCAAAAATGGAATAGATTAATTTTCAAATAAAAAATTAATTAAAAAGTAATGATTTTCAACGGATAATGTAACAGTAGATATGTCAGACGCAAAGACTGAATTTTTAATGAAATTTTTGGATTTTCAATCTGATAATAAAATTTTTTATTAAAAGTATAATCGTCAGGAGAAAACAACTGAAGAAAATGAATAGAAATGCAAGGAAAATAAATTATTGACAAACACATTATATCAGGGTAGCCCGATTCTTTATTTCCGAAATTCCTTAACTTCACTTTGACCAATTTTTCATTTTGCTTGACCATTTATATTTAAATTCTAGAATGTTAATCTTGTAATATTTGTAACATATTATATTTTACACAGAATAAAATAATTTAAAATTAAAATATTGAAATTTCTGATTTATTATCCTAGACAGTTATTTAAATTGCCTCTTATAGAAATTGCCTGACCTTTGCACGATTTCTTCCAAAATCCCTGACTTTCCCCTGTTAATAAAATTTTTGATTTTTCCCTAATTTTCAGGTTTTTCCTGACTTACAGCCATGATGTACAAATAATGTGGATTAACTCAGTCAAATTTTAGCCAAGTCTAATTAATAAAAGTTTATTACTATCGCAAATGAACCTTTTTTTCAATATATTGACAGCAAAAAAATTAGATTTCACAAACATTTAATAAAATCGTCATTAAAGCAAAAGAAAGTCGGGAGTAAATTACAAGATTCAAAATAATTTCAATTTCACCTTTGTTATTTTCACTGTAGTTGAATTAACTATCTTTAGTTAAAAATTTGTGTCTTTCTGCTTTTAAACTTGGCCTTTTTGGCTTTTTTTGTTCGGTTGAAAACAAGCCTAAAATTCTAATTTTTTCTTTATGGAAATAAAAATTCCAAAAACATGAGCATAATACAAGGACTTTTTTTGGTATTTACATTGTAAAAAATTTAACAAATTTTCCTTAATTGTGATGTGAAAAAGCATGTGATAAAGTCGAAGCGTTCGTCGTTTCCACGAGAAAAGCGTTTCACTTTTTAGTGATATTTGTGAATATTTAAAAAAGTTTTTTTTTACTTTGTTATTTACGTGACACTTTTTTCTCTCATTGTATTGAAGAAATAATTTGCTTGATGCCAATCGTTAAATTTAAAATACTATATTCGAACTGAGTTTAGAGAACCTAATAAGGAAAACTATTTTTGACTAAAAAGACTACTATTATATTTTTAGATAAGGTTTTTTTTTAGCCTGAACTTTCATGATTTTGTTGAAAATTTAACAATCATATTATACAGTCATCCTTTTCGTTAAAGATTTATATCATATAATTGCAAATTGGATTTTATTGGAAAAATTTATCTTTTGTCTTAAATCTTCAAAATTTTTTATTAAACATTTTGCGACGGAAAAAAATAATTTTTTTACGAAAAGTTAAATTTTCAGAAAAAAATATAATGCTTAGAAATGAATTTTCATGAAAAAGATGAATTTAAGGAGCATTTACCACAACTTACTAAAATTTGTTTTTTATGTAGAAAATTAATCTTCTTGGTTAAAAACTCTACTATTTAGTAAAAATTTATTTTCTTAGTTGAAGATACATAATTTTAGTTAAAAATTCATTTATCAACTTGAAATTTAATTATTGCTTTTTGTTTAAAAATCACTTTTTTTTTGTTTAAAAAGAAAACAAGTTTTTCGCACACTTTTAAAAAATTCTAAATTATGCACATAATTATAATAAATATAATTATAATTATATGTTATTTATTGTTATTTTAATATTTACAAATATCGAATAATTTGAACAAATAGGTAATAACGAAATAATAGAAGTAGGTTATAAGAAATCATTCGTTCGTTTTCCAAAAATTGTATGTCGTTTTGTAAAATGTGGTGTTTATTGAAGAAAATGTGTTATTGTCGAAATTTAACAACCTTGCAGTAAGAGAATAGTGAACCAACAATTTCCTTAATGGATATTTTTGTTGAATGAATAAAGCTCCCTAATTTATACATTTTTTAAACTGTTTTTTTGATAAATATTATTTATTTATTTTTAAAATACAGACATTAACTATTTTGATAAAAGAAATGTTTCTAATGCTCTATGTATTCTTTTAAATTACTATTTAAATTAACAGTAGCAATAATGTTTTAAAAATTTCCCAATTCGATTTCTTTTTTGTTTTTCAAAATGTGCATAGTAGTTTTTTTTCTTTAATTATTGCTCTCGTGATAAAAATCCTGCTCTTGTATTGTTCTTTTGCATTAAGAAATATTTTTTAGATTGCTGTTATTTTAAATTCAAAAATTAATTTGAAAAAATATACACAAAATCAAAAAATTTTCATTAAAACAAAAAAAACGCATTTCTTCGAAAAAAATGCTTTTAATTAAATATAATTTTTTTTGGATTTAAAAAATGTTCTTACCTTCTCTTGAAATATTTTTAATTCACCTTGAATTCTTAAGAATTTACCTAGGCTTCATATAAATTATATCAATTTTTTTTTTAATTCTCTTGGTTTTTTTATTGTGAATTCACTCTAAATTTATTACATTAAATGTATTTTGATAACATTTTTGATTGCTGTCAATCCACTTGATTTTTTTATATATTTGCAGTGAATTTTCACATATTTTATGGAATACTTCTCGATTTTCTTTTTTCTAAATCCACTTTCATATTATTTATTTTTATCCTAAATAATTTTTTTTTTTTGCACTTGAATTTTTTGTTAAATTCTTTACTTTTTTTATTGAAGAATTATTATTGTTGTTAAAGATTCAACTTTTTGGAACAAAATTCATGTACTTTGGCAAAAATTAGATTGTTTTGTAAATAATTTTATCCTAGTTTAAAATTCATTTTTTTTTTTTTTTTTTAATTAAATTCCTAAATCTTTTTCAATGAAAATCAGCCTTTTTAGCTGAAAATGTAACTAATACATTTTTCCTTGACAATAAATCGTTTTGTGTAGAAAATTCGACTGTTTTCTAAGATAATAATTTATCTAAATTGAACATTTATTTTTTTTCTTTAATCAAACTAGCTTATTGAAAATTCATTCGTTTTTGGTTCTAAATTCTTCTTTCTTGCTAAAAATTTAACTGCTATGTTAAAAATGTACCTTTTCTGGTTCAATATTCAAAATTCTCGTAGAAAATTCATTTCTTGGGTTCAGAATTGAAATATTTTTTTCAAAACATTTGATTTTTCTTTTGTAGAAAAGTCCTGCTTTTTTTGAGAAATTAAACTACTTGGTTAAGAATTTTTGTATTTCGTTTTTTAAATAAAGTAGTATGAGTTTCGAACTTAGGGAAAAACTCAAGATTGAGAAAATTGTCTAGTGAGTTGTTTTTAGATTTTTTAGAGGAACGCTCTGCTCTTTTCACTTTATTTTTATCTTGTCTCGATTTTGTAGAAAAATGCAAATGATTATTTTCCATTAAAATAAATGAAATTTATTTTCTATAAGACGTATTTATCTAGGTCTTGGTAATTTAAATAATTCAACTAATTTAACTAATTATAATTATCAAACTAAAATATGAACCCTATCTATTTTATAATATAATATTATATAATATAGTTACACTTATTGAAGAAATTAAACTTTTAAAACTTTTCAAAAAAATAAAATTGGCCTTTAGAAATAATTTCACCTTCGCTTTCTAAAAATATTATGTTTTCTAAAAGTATCGTTTATTCATGAAAATTTCTTGTCTGCAAATATGAGTTACCTTGTTTCAGAAGAATGCGGAACAAATAATTCCAACATAGCATTTTTTTAAATTGACAAATTATGAAATATAAAATATCACATAAAATGAAAAATATGTTTGATAAATAGATGTATTTGTTTTATTTATTATATTTTGCTTGATAATTTAACAATTTTTTTATTGCTTAGATTCGGGTATTTTATAATTTGCTCTAGGCAATTTTATTTACTGAATTTTATTTTTTCGAGAATTTTCAAATTCGGTAATATCATAAACAGTAGGGTGTTCTATTATTTTAGAATTTTAAACTGTAGCGAATTTTTTAACTATAAAATTTTTAATCTGCCAAATCCCCCAACAGGAAAATATTTGTAACAGTAAATTTACGAAATTACAAAATATTCTACATTGAGGGATTCCCGACTTTGTAAATTAAAGTAATTAAATAATAAAAGAACACATTTTTTTAACAATCAATGTATTTTTTGAAATTAGCGTTTCAATTTGAAATAGTAATGATTAAAACAAATCTCTTCATGCAAGTTTCTTTGTGTGCATACATTTAATATCCATAAATTTTCATTAAAACAGAAAATCATTTCTTCGAAACAGGGTCTATAAATTTAATTTAATTTCTTTTATTATAAAAATTTCGCTGTCTTTTCTTGAATTATTTTTAATTTACTTTAAATTCTTTTAAATTCGTCTTTGGTTCGTATCAATATTATTAGTATTCTCCAATTCTCTTCTTTTCTCAAAGAACTCTAAACCTACAGAAGTTAATAATTTTGATAATATTGTTTTATTTTCATCAATTCAATTTACTTAAGTCCTAAAGAATGGATTCTGAATTGATGTAAATCCACCATACGATTTTTTTTGAATTTAATCGAATCTATTGACCAAAAATACATTTGAAGCTACACAAAGAACACATTTTATTTTACTCATTTTATTAAATATTTTTTTATGTTTAATGAGAAATCCTGTCCATATCATTTTCGGGAAAAAATTTTGAGAGACCTTTTTGTTCGCTGTGATGAAATTCCAAACTTTTGTATTCTAAGCCGGATAATATTTTTAAACGTTTTTTTTCTTCCAGAAGAGTTAGACCTTATTGATAAATAAATAAGAAAAACTTTCTGTGAACAAAATAATATTGTATTCTTTACTTTGTTTTTTCTTAGATCAAAAGCTTACGAAATATATAGAAGAAGCTTACAGCACCTATAACAACAGGAAGTATTGACAAAGCTAAACCAGCTTTTAAATGGAAAAACAAGAATTATTTACAAATTTATTCTGTATAGTCTTACTTGAGTCATATTAAAAAAAAATTAATTTAATATGCATTGGACTGAACAAAGCATTCTTGCAATGAGGATGTTAAAACTGTAAAATAATATTCTAAAAACTTTTCATTTTTTTAGGTCATTAATTCATGTAAAAACATAACATAAGGATAAAATCATAATAGTTATTTTGGGACGTTAGTCTTTATATAATATTGACTTTATTCATTTTTTAAATCATATCACTATAGTTTACCTATGTTTCTTGAGAAAATTAAAACAAAAATTTTGAAAATTTCAGGTATGCAGAAATCGTATCTGAAAAATTTCAAATAAAGTTTTTTATTTGACAGAATTTCACAAAATTGGAGAAAAAATGCAGTGCAGCTTAGAACTTATAGTAATCTAAGCTGACCCGAATTATTCCTAACTTACGTTAAAATCTTTTCGATTCTTTTTTGTCAATTTTGAAAATTTTCTAAAATTTTAGATTGTTTTTGAAACTTTTGCCGTAATTCTTAATATCTTTTAAAACGATTTTAATTTTTCCTGATACTAATGAAAAATTTTGCAACAAGAAAAAAGTTTGCCGAAAAATCTTTTACATATTTTTCAAGAAATTTAAATAATAATCTTAGGAACCTCAAAGAATTTTAATTATTCTGAATTCCTTTTGAATTATTAAAAAGCTTTTGCATTTTTTTCAAAATCTTTAAGAATCATTATTTTGTTCTCAACTTTTCATGATATTTCAAAAAAAAAAAGATTTTTGTAGTTGAAAGTACATTGACTTTTTTTTAAGTTTTTTTTTATGCAAAAAAATATATTCTATACGCATCATGGGGGCTACATTATTTTTGTGGTGGAGAGAATTTTTTTATCTGTGAAAATTGATTTTTTTTATTTTTCGTAGAAATGGTGCAAGATATCATAAATGAGTCAAAGAACTTTTAGTAGAACTTTTCTGACTGTGCAAACTGTTTTTCAACATTTTTTGTATCTGCTGTTGTTTGCAAAAAATGCGAAAATTTAATTAAAAAAAAAATTTTTTTTGGTAACAAATATTATTTAGCCCGCATAAAACTCACAACGTATTTTCCTTATGCCACTACAAATTAAAAAAGAAATGACAAAAAATATAAGTTAGTTCAAAATTAAATTTTCATCTTTATTAGGGCAAAAGTGATATAAATTTAATTGAAAAATTAGAGTTTCTTAAAAAAACAAAGCAACAAACTTAAATATGCATATCTTTGTACTTTTTTTTACAAATCGCAAAAATACGTTACGCATAATTTTCTCTGAGAAACAACATATTTTGTCCCCAAAATACTCTGCAACTTTTAGTGTTGAACCTTCCTGATTTGAAATTAATTCGGTCTGCTGCAAATTTGATATTTTTGTGAAGAATTCATTTTTTTGCTTAAAAATCTTACATTTTGGATTATACTTTTAGCAACAAAAAAAATGAATTTTTGACGAAAAGTTGAATTTTTAACAACAAAGATATTTCAAAATAAATTTTCGTTCAAAATGAGGACATTGAAAAGTTATTAAAATTCAACTAAATATTTATCAATTGAGTTGAAAACTCATTTCATTGATTTAAAATTTGTTATTTATTTTATTTTTTAAAAATTACTTTGAACTGATAATTCCAGTATTTGATTCTTATTGTAGATTGTCATTTTTCAGTTAAAATCTAAAATTTTTGATTAAAAATTAATATGCTTTACTAAAATTGTTGTCTTTTAAGTAGAAAATAATTCTTTTTGGATAAAAACTAAACTATTTAGTGGAAATTCATTTTCTTAGTTAAATATATATTATTTTGGTAAAAAATTAATTTTTCAACTAAATATTTAACCATTCCGCTTTTGGTTGAAAATTAATCCTTTTTGGTTAAAAAGGAAGCATGTTTCTTGCACATTTTCAACCAATTCTAAATTATGCAAAAAAAATTTAATAATATATTAATTAAATAATAATTATAATAATTATAATTTTTTGATAATAAAATTTATTAAATAATTTAAATTAATAAGTCATAACGAAATAATAAAAGTAGGCCATAATAAAATAATGTCTCCTTCGTTTTCTATAAATATGTTGCGTTTCAAAATGTGCTATTTATTCACGGAAATGCGTTATTGTCGTATTTGAGTAACCCTGCCTAACGAGAATAGAAAACAAACGGTTTCCGTATTGACTATTTTTGTTGATGGAATAAATGAATAATCCAATATAAAATTGAACATAAAGTAGAAAATGCTCTAATAAACAAATGTATTATTTATTATTTTTTGTTTTATTATTTAGGAATTTTGAGATTTTCCATATGGGAGAATTTTATAATCCAGAAATTTTCCTACGTCGAAAATTTTATTTGCGGAATTATTATATTTCGAATGCGTTATTTTCTTTGAAATTCTCAAAAAATATAATATTTAAAATGAAAAATGTCTAAAATTGCAAAATTTTTGACTCAAGTTTTTTTAAATGTGCATAGCAGTTTTTTTCAATCACTGCTCTTGGGATAAAAGTCTTATTCTTTTATTGTTTTTTTGTATTGAGAAATATTTTCTAGATTGTTGTTATTTAAAATTCAAGTTATAATTTGAAGAAATGCATTTAATATTCAAAAATTCTCATTACATTAAAAAAAACATTTTCTTTGGAAAACAACTTTTAATTCAATGGTATCTTTTTGGATTCAAAAAATGTTTTTGCTTTGTTTTGAATCATTTTTAATTTACCATTATGTATTTTTTAATAATTTTGGATTTATAATAATTTCATTGATTATTTTTAATCTTGATGATTTTGTTATAGTGCAATTCAAATTTAATAAACTCAATGAATTTTGATGATATATTTAAATTTGCTTCAATTCATTCGATTTCTTTTTGAATTTGTAGTGAATTTTTATATATTTCATCAAATTCTTCTTAACTTCCTTATCTTTTTATAAATGCACTTGCATTTTCTTTATTTCTTTTTTCTAAATTTGGTTTTTAATGCACTTAAATTCTTGACTTAAATTTTTACTTTTTTACTTAAAGAATCATCATTTTCCTTATATGATCATCTATTTGGTAGAGGATGCATGTATTTTGTTGGAAATTGGACTTTTTTGGCAAATATTTATTTCAGTTCAAAATTAATTTCTGTTTTTGACAACTTAACTGACTTGTTAAAAATGGTCTTATTGTTGTTAAAAATTTGACTTTCATTAGAGAAAAATTTATCTGGGTTGAAGATACATTTTTCTTTGAAACTCAGACAATTGTATTAAAAATTTTTTAAGAATCTAACTACTTTGCTGAAAATGTATTTTTTATGTTTTTTTTTAAAAAAAGAATTATGAATTTATCAATTTAAAAAGCAACACAAGATCAGGGAAAGCTTAAAAAGACTTGTTTATTAGTTTTTTTTAAAGAAACAAGTTTGCTCTTTCGTCCTTATTCTTATCTTGTCTCGCTTTTGTAGAAAAATCTAATCAATTGATTAGTTAATCAGTTCACAACATAAAAAGCATTAAGCATTTACAAAATAAGAAGTATTAAACTATTATTTTTATTCAAACATTCAAATAATTTTTATTTAAATTTTTTTTTTAATTTAAACTTAAATTTATGAGAACTTTATTTTTGAATGACCTTCTAAACTTGTGTCAGATAATATAAGTGTTAATAGAATCAGTAAATATTTTTTAATCAGTTCACAACATAAAAAGCATTAAATAATTATTTTCATTAAGACACTAAAATAATTCTTACATTATATTTCTTTCTTAGTTTGAAATTGCATTTTGATACATTCAATTAACAAATAACCTTAAACAATAATTTTAACAAATTTTAAATGTATGTACATATAATTTAAAAAATTTAATATTCATACTTATTCAACAACATCACAAACATTTGAAATGCATTTCGATACACTTTATATACTTACAACTTTTAACAATTATTTAAAAAAAAATTAAAATATATGCACATATAATTTTTAAAACTGAATTTACATACTTCATTATTACATCAAAAACGTTTGAAAAAATTATAAACTTCTAATAGAGGCATTTTAAGTAAAAACTTAACTTTTATTATAAAAATTAGAGCTAAAATTCAGTTACATAACATTAAAGTAAATAATAAATTTATGCTAATTAATTGAAAAACAATTAAAATTTTTTCTTTATCTAATTTAGAATTTTAAACAAAATTAATTATCTCATAATAAATAAAACTGTCTGCATCATAAAAAGCATCAAACTATTATTTTCATTGAGACATTTGAATGATTTATACTTATTATTTTTTTTTATTTTAACTTTTGTTTACGAATATTATATTCATTGATAAGCTTTTTGAATATTTAAAAAAAACTTAAGTTTCAAAAGAATCATGAAATAATAATATAACTTCAAGAAAAAATAAGGAATAAAATAATGTTTAACATTATTTGCATTAAAACATTCAAATTAAAAAACATAAAAACCATTAAAACATATGTGCACATAATTTTAAAAATTTAATTAAGATAAAAATCATAGCCCATATTCAATTATATGACCTTGAAGTAAATAATGAATTTATTTTACTTTAGAGAAAACAATTAAAATTCTATCTTTATGTACAATCACCTTCATTGAAGCATTTAAATATTTTTTTTATAAAGAGAATAAGTGATAATCTTTTAAATTAATTTTTAAAAAAATTAAAACATACGTACATACAACTGAAAATTGAATTTAGATACTCATTTCACAACATGAGAAGCATTAAAAAAATTATGTTACTGGAATAGGAGTATTTCAAATATGAATTACCTTTATTATACAAATAATAGCCTATATTTAATTAAGCAACCTTCAAATTGATAACAAATTGATGTTATCCAGTAAAGAAAAATTAAAATTCAATCTTTATGCAATTAATTATTGTGAAAAAATTCATCAGTTCACAATATAAAAGTTTTCAACAAATACTTTTATTAACAAATTGAAATAATTTTCACTTTATGTATTTTTCTTTAACATGAAATTTTATTTTTTTTTAATTTGAATTATTATTTATAACCTTTCATACTAAATTTGGAAAAAATTAAAACACATGTACATATGATTCTAAAAATAAATACAAATACTCATTTCACAACATTACGAACATTCAAAAAAATTATATGATTGCACTGAAAATATTTTAAATAAAAAATAAAATTATATTGCACAGATAATAGCCAATATTCAATCATATAATGAAAAAGAAAATCAACCTTTGTGTTATTTAATATTGTGAAAAAATTAATCAGCTAATGAATAATTAATCAATTCAAAAAATAAGAAGCATTGAACAATTATTTTTATTCAAACATTCAAATAATTTTAACCTTATATTTCTATAAAAATTTTAGTCAATGATAACCTTTTATATTAATTTCATAAACAATTACAATATATGTACATATAATTCTGAAATTAGAATTATGATACTTACTTCACACCGTCACAAAAAATTCAGTAATATTATATAATAGGAATAAACGTGTTGTAAACATAAATAATCTTTTATTATACAAATTATAGCTAATATGCAATTAAATAACTTTGAAGTAAATGAGAAATGTATGCACTTGATTTTAAACATAAATCAATTTTAATCCTAATGTAATTGAATGTTGTAAAAAAATTAATTAGCTAATAATCAATTGATCAATTCACGAAATAAAAAGCATGAAACTATTTTTTTTCAAAACCTTTAAATAATTTTAACTTTATTTCATTTTTTAATTTGAAATTTCATTTCTGAAAATTTCATTGATTAATGACTTTTTAAAATCATTTCAGAAATGTGAGTTACAATAAAATCAGTAAGTAATTAATCATTTTACAAAATAAGAAGCAATTAACTATAAAATTCATTAAAACATTAAAATAATTTCAATTTATATTCGATTTAATAAAAATCTTCTGAACTAATTCCAGAAAATATAAGTTTTAGTAGAATCAGTTAATAATAAAACGCGCATTTCATGCTAAAGTAGAACATCTGTGACTGTATTAGAATTATAGACAAATTACTTACATATATATA
>JAUELO010445301.1:0-13768 GCA_032357855.1 Amphibolips quercusostensackenii | reverse complement strand
AATTAAACATAATTATATTTTAACCTGTTGAAGTGGTGCGTAGATGGTTTTTTATAACTCAAATTTTATAAAACTTAGATATTATTCCAAATCGATACTCATTTCACAATATAAAAATCATTAAACATGTATTTGCATTAAAATGCTTAAATTATTTTTACTTAATTATTTTTAATTTAAACTTTCATTTTTTTAAATATGATTTATCAATAAACTTTTACAATAATTAAAAATAAAATAAAAATTTCAATAAAAAAACAACAGCGTATCAAAATACATTGCTTAATAATTAAAACATATGTACATATAATTTTGGAAAATGAAATCAGATACTCATTTCACAATGTCACAAACATTTAAAAAAATTGTATAATTGTAATAGAGGTATTTTAAATAAATAAAACTTCATTGTAAAAACAATAGCTAATATTAAATTACATAATCCTTAAGTAAATAATTAATTTATGTTACTTAATTGGAAACAATTTAGCAATCAAATATTATTTTTATTAAAAAATTCACCTACTTTGTTAAAAATTTGTCTTTTGTAGCAAATTAACCTGTTTGGTTGAAAATTTAACTATTAGGTTGAAAATTATATTAAAAATTTAAATATTTGATTCAAAATTCATGTATTATATTAAAAAGTATTATTTTATGGTAGAAAATTAACCTTGTTGTTTAATAATTCATTTATTTGGCTTGAAAATTAGTTTTTTTAATTATAAATAAATTTTTTTAACTGGAAATTAAACTATTTTGGGTTTAGTTGAACAAAAATCTTCTTCAGTTAAAAATTCGACTATTTGTTTGCAAATTTCTGTATTTTGTTGAAACTTTGTCTTTTCTAAAAGAAAATTAATCTTCTAGGTGACTAATTCACATTTTTGGTTGAAAATTTATCTTTTTGTTAAAAAATTTATTTCTTTGGTTAAAAATAAGTTGTTTTTCTTAATTGAAAATTAATTTTTTCACTCTAAATGTAGCTATTCTATTTTTCTTCAAACATTTTTTCTAGACATTTAATTTATTTGGTTGAAAATTTAACTACTTGCTTGGAAATTTGTTTTATTTTGTTAAAAACTTATTAATAGTGTACTTAAAGTTAAACTATTCTATTTTTTGTTAAAAATGTATCCTTTTTAGATGAAAATTCATCTATTTTGTTGAAAATTTATATTTTTTGATAGAAGATTCATCTTCTGGATTAAAAATGTAACTATTTAGTGAAAAATTAAGTTTTTTGAATGAAGATGCATCACTTAAGTTAAAAATTTATTTCTTTGGTAAAAAATGTCACAAATTTTTTTGAAAATTTGTTATTTTCCTTGTTGAAAATTATTTTTTCAATAAAATAAATAAAGATTGCAGTCTCCCGGATGTAATATTCTTGTTACTAATTTATTTTTTTAATATTTTTATTTCTATTTCTTTTTTGCAAATGCTTCCTCCTATCATATTTTTATTAAAAATTTTTGTTATTATGTTAAGAATTCAACAATTTTAAAAAAGTCATTTTCTTTAGTTAAAAATTAAACTAATTTATTTGAAATTCATAATTTTGGTTTGAAAATTCAACTATTTTGGTAGAAAATTTAACTAAAATTTACTTTGGTAAAAATTTAACTATTTAAAAAAAAGTCTTTAGTTGAAAAAAATCATTTGTTTTTGAACACATTTTTTTAAAAAGATACAACTATTAGGTGAAAATTAATCTTCTTCAGTTGAGGATTCAACTAATTTGTTGAAAATTCGTTTTTATTGGTTGAATTAAACTACTTGTTATTTCAAATTAAATTCTTTTAGGTTAAAATATCTACTATTAAGTTATTCGTTAAAAATTCATATTTTTTGGTCAAAAATTAAACTACTTGGTAAAAAGTTAAATCAAATTTTTCGAAAATCATTTTTTTGTTAAAGATTTGTCATTTTAGTTGGAAAAACATCTCTTTGGTTAAAAATTTGTTTTATTTTTGGTGAAAAATTAATTTTTTTTACTACAAATTCAACTATTACAGTTGAAGATTCATAATTTTATTTAAAAATTCATTATCTCTTTGGTTGAAAATTTTACTTTATTGTTGAAAATGTATCTTTTTTTAATTGAAATTTGAACTACTTCGGTAAGAGTTAAACTACTTTATTAAATTTTGGCATTAAAAGTTTATCTATTTGGGTAAAAATTTAACTATTTTGTTTAAAATTATTTTATTTTATTCAAAATATATTTTTTAAACATTTTTGGTTGAAATTTGACCTTTTTTAGTCAAAAATTAGTATTTTTTGGTAGAAAACTAACATTTTCGGTTTGATTTTTTTTCTTTTTTACTTAAAAATACAACTGCTTTGTTAAAAATTAACTTTCTAATTGAAAATTTATATTTTTTAGTGGAAAATTCGCCTTTTTGGTTTACAAATTCATCTCCTTTGGTAGAAATTTCATCTTTTTTGTTGAAATATCAACTAATAAATTTGTTGTTGAGAATTCATGTTTTTAGGTTGACAACTCAACTATTTGTTTACATTAAACTGTTTTGCTTAAAATTAAATTGTTTTGTTAAAAATTTTACTATTTCGTGGAAAATGTGCTTCTTGTTGAAAATTAATCTGTTTTGGTTGCAAATTCAACTGTTTTACAGAAAATTCGTATTTTGTCTTGAAACTATAATTTTCATGCACTTTTTTTCTTCCAGACTAAAAAATCTTTTTATGTAAAGAATTGATCTTTTTGATTGGAAAATTCATCCTTTTCGCTAAAATAAAGTTTTTTGTTGAAAATTCACATTTCGGTTTGAAAATTCAACTTTTTTATAAAAAATTTGTATAGGAATTTCGTTCTTTTGGATTGAAAATGTATAATTTTTTGTTGAAGATTAAACTGTCGTATCAAAATTTAATTTGGTCAAAAATTCATATATTTTGTTTAAATTGAACTAATTTGTTGAAAAGTTAACTTTTTTAAGTAAAATAAATAAATGAAATTTTTTTATTTCTTTTTAAAAAATTCTATGTTAGATGTGATGAAAGCCTGACAAAGAAAAATTAGAGAATTTTGAAAATGAAGGCCTACCTCCTTTCTCAAAAACTCGCTTTCCCTCCCCTACCCATCCTTATTTCTTATTGTTTCCAGTACTTCCCCTCATTTTCCTTCTTTCTTATCTCCTAATTTTCCGTTCTTCTTCTTAAGCGCTCTCTCCTAATTTCCCTCATTCTCCCTACTTCCCATTTCCTCATTTCCCCTACTTCATCTATTTCACGACCCCTCATTTGTCCTGCTTCCCTTTCCCTTGGTCCCCCGCCCCCCTTTATCTCCACTTTTCCACCTTCGTTTTCACTCACTTCTCCTACTTACACTTACTATCCCACCTTTAAAAAAAGTACGACATACGGACGTATGAACGGATGCTTCCAGCACTTTGCCTCACTTACCCTATTCCTACTCTCCTAATTTGTTCTCACTTCTCCAAATCCCTCTCTTTCTCTCTTTCTTTCTTCTAACTTACCCTTATTTTCCTCGCCTTATTTCCTCTCACTTTCTCTTCTTTCACTTCCCTTATTTCGATAACTTTATCTTCAACTTTACCCCTCAGTTCCGCTACTCCTCCACACCTCATTTCCCTTATTTATCCACGCCCATATTCCCTACTTTCCTTCCCTCATTTCCCCTCCCTACTTTTCTCCTACTTTTCCACACTCACTTTCCCTACTTCCACACACAAACCCTCCTTTCAAAAAAGTACGACATACGGACGTATAAATGGATGGACACGCACCAGACCGAAACTATAATGTTTTCTGCCCAGGGCTGCAAAACCCTAAACATTATTTGAAGTAGGAGCCGCGTACCTGCAAGAAAGGCTCTCGTAGCCTATTAAGACGTTAATTAAGCCGTTTGAACCCCCCACCCATTTTTTTATTCCCATAATCCTCCAATTCCTCTGCTTTTCTGCTCCTCTCACTTTACCCTTCGCAGTTCCTTTCACAACATCTTTTTCCTTCACTGCCCCCTCTTCTCGCTTCCCCAGCTAACACTTCCCTTTCCCTACTTCCTTTTCCCAGTACTCTCATTCTTTCCCCTACTCATTATAATTTCTAGTCATTTTCTCTACTTCCCCTTATTTACACTCACTTCTCCTCCCTATTTTCTCTTCACTTCCCCTTATTTCCCACCCCTAAGTTCTCCTCAGCCCCCACCCTACTTTCTTCCCCTTAATTTTCCCTCCTTTCCTATCCCTCATTTTTCCTTATTTTCCCTACTCCCCCTTCTTCGAAAAAAGTACGACGGATGAACGGACGGACGGACATTCGACCGAAACTATAAGGGCTTCTGATCGAGGCTAAGAAATACTAAATAATGTGTCTTTTTACTGTATAAGATGTAAATTCTAGGGGTGTGCAAAATGGATGCGTGTCGAGTTTCGTCCGGGTCAAGTCGGTTCGGGTTTGCGGGTTGGCCAATTGTTGGACAATTGTGGTAAATTTCTAAAATTTTCAGAATTGTGATAATATTCTGCAATTTTCAAAATTTTGATAAATTTGTGAAATTTTCAAAATTTTGATGAATTTCTGAATTTTTTAAAATTTTGATAGATTTCTGAAATTTCGTTACATTTTTTAAATTTTTATAAATTTCTAGAATTAAAAAAATTTTGATGGATTTTCAAAGAATTTTCCAAATTTTGATGAACTTCTGAAATTTTTCAAAATTCACAAAATTTGGATAAATTTCTAAAAATTTTAAGGTTTGGATAAATTTCTAAAATTTTAATAATTTTCAAAATTTAAATAATTATCAAAATTTTTATAATTTTCAAAAAATTGATAAGTTTCCAAAACTTTGATAAATTTTTTAATTTTGATAAATTTTCAAAATTGATAAATTTCTGAAATTTTCAAAATTGTAAATTTCTTAAATTTTCAGAATTGTGATAAATTTCTGCAATTTTCAAACATTTTAAAAATTTGTGAAATTTTCAAAATGTTGTAGAATTTCTGAAATTTTTAAAATTTTGATAAATTTCTGAAATTTCGTTAAATTTCTAAAATTTTTATAAATTCTTAAAATTTAAAAAATTTTAATGGATTTATAAAAATTTTCAAAATTGTGATAAATTTCTAAAATTCTTAAAATTTTAATGAATTTCTCAAATTTAAAAGTTTTGATGAATTTTTGAAATTTTTAAAGTTTTGATAAATTTCTAAAATTTTAATAAATTTCTGAAATTTTGTTTAATTTCTGAAATTTTGTTAAATTTCTAAAAAAAAATTCTTGAAATTTTGTTGAATTTCTTACATTTTTATAAATTTCTAACATT
This sequence comes from Amphibolips quercusostensackenii, assembly GCA_032357855.1. NCBI lineage: Eukaryota > Metazoa > Arthropoda > Insecta > Hymenoptera > Cynipidae > Amphibolips > Amphibolips quercusostensackenii. Next base: position 8,453 of record JAUELO010445301.1, on the reverse strand, counting down.
TTAAAAATTTTGATGAATTTCCAAAAATTTTCACTATTTTTAAAGCTTTCAAAAATGTTAAAAAATTTTGATAAATTTTCTAAACTTTGATAAAATTATAAAATTTTTTAAATTTCTAAAATTTTCAAATTTTGATGAATTTCCAAAAATTTTCAAATTTTAAAAAATTGGCAAAATTTTAACAATTTTGAAAATTTCAATAATATTTTAATAATTTTCTAAAATTTTAATAATTTTTTTAAATTTTGATTAATTTCTAAAATCTTTAACATTTTCATAAGTTTCCGAAAATTTTCACTATTTTCAAAGCTTTCGAATATGTTAAAAAATTTTGATAAAATTTCTAAACTTTGATAAAATTATAAAATTTTTTAAATTTCTAAAATTTTCAAATTTTGATAAATTTCCAAAAATTTTCAAATTTTAAAAATTGTCAAAATTTTGATAAATTTTTAAAATTTTCAAAAATTTAATAATTTTCCAAAACTTTGATAAATTTTCAAAATTTTGATAAATTTCAAAATTTTGATAAATTTCTAAAATTTTCAAAATTTTGATAAATTCCTAAAATTTTCGAAAATTTGGATAAATTTTCAAAAATTTATAAAATTGTGATAAATTTCTAAAATTCACAAAATTTCGTTAAATTTCTAAAATTTTCAAAATTTTGATGAAATTCTGAAATTTTTAAAATTATGATAAATTTTTGGAATTTCTGAAATTTTCTTGTATTTCTAAAATTTAAACAATTTTGATGAATTTCCACAAATTTTCAAAATTTTTATAAACTTCTGGAATTTTCTAAAAATTCCTAAAATGTTGTCGGATTGATTGCGTGACTGCGGACCAACCCGACCCGACCCGTGCAGGACGGACTACTTGTTTCGTACACACCTAATAAAGTCTATCTGAAACACTTAGCTTTCGACAAAGACTTATTTTTAGTATGCAAGAATTACTTTGAACTTCGCAAAAAAAATCGTAAAAACACTTTTATGCACAAATGAAAATGCATCTTTAAAATTCTACCTGCTCTTTCTAGTTCTGATTTTAAACACCAGATGGCGAGTCGCAGATCAGCCATTCTCAATATTGTTCAATAAATAGAGCAGTGGTTGTTTTCGGGGCACTATCTATATGTATGTATACAGAATCGATGAAATGATTGGCATCCATTTGTGCCGGCAAGCATGGATTTTTGCTAATTGCAAGCAGCAATGCTTGTTCGGAAACATTTCAAAACGCACCACAATTCAAACAAGCAGGTTTATTGTTAAAGGCAAACAGAATTTCAAATAAACAGATTTTGGATCAATTTCGATATTCGTATTAGCTCATATTTGCAAAATATTTCTATATTATAGAATGCAGATTATTTTATAAATTGAAGGAAGCTATTTTTGATATATCTCCATTTTTTGAATTTTCATTTAAATTCTAGTTAAAATTAATAATTACCGTTTGCGTTTATGGGTTCTTCGTGATTAAGGACCACTCTGCCTGTAACTTTTTTGCCACTGTAATACACTTTTTCAGTGTTATCAAAGACAATGTCGATGCTTTCAAATGCAGGGCTGCAAACAATAATGATCATTAAAACAATGTGTAAGATTTAAAAATAATAATAAAATCATAAAAATATCTTGAAATTTATCAAGCAACATATGAGAATACATATGTATATAAGAAATAATTAAAAAGTGGCACAACAAAACGCATCAACTCACATTTGGCCAATTTTCAGGAGACAGAAAAAGGTTTATAAAATCTAATTTTTAATTTAATTAAAAACTGCAAATTTGAATTCTAGATTATTAGGGGCCGAATATATATTACGTAAAGTCTTTTGGGTGTAAAAGGGAAAATTTTTCTATGCTGTTTGATATGGGGGGGCGGGGGTAATTTCTCAAAACCATTTCTTAAATAAGATATTTTTAAGTCTAGGAATCACTAGAAAAAAAATTTATGTTTATTAGATGTAAAAAAATGTACGTTACTTTATTGATAATTATAGAAGACAGTAATCATATTATTAGGAAAAAATAATGTAATACCAACTAATATTAGTAATAGCATTAAATGTATTAATCATAAATTCGCGAAATAATAATAGATAAATAAACAAAAAAGGGTTCATCCACAAATTACGTGAGGTCTTTTTCTAAAATTTTCAACCCCCTCCCCACCCTCCATGCAAGTTGATGTGAGATTTTCTCTGCACCCCCCCCCCTCAAACATATTTATTTATTGTAAACTTTACAGCCTTTCCCCTTTTTCTCGTTTTTCTACTTGAAAGCGAAATGATCATTTTGCTTTATCAAAAGTTCGTGAATGAATCCATGCGTCTCGGAGACGCGAACAATTACATTAAATGCAGTACTGTTATATTCCTCATATAAAAATCCTCTTATAAACAAGGTAAATAATGTAATTGAAAATGAAAAAAAAAGATATTGGCAGGTCCTGAAAGGGTCTTAATTTGAGCAATCGATGCGTCTCGAAGACGCAAACAAATATATCATATACATTACTGTTGCATTCCCAATATTAAACAGTTTTTTTATATTAACAACATAAACAAAAATTTTTGTAAATTTATAAATCGGTATTGCTAAACCATAAGAGGTCATGAAAGGTTCGTCAATAGGTCATTCGACGTGTCTCGAAGACGCGAACAAATATAGCAGAAACGGTACTGTAGTATTCCTAATATAAAGCGAGTCTTTCTCTAGTATAAACCATTTTTTTAAACTTCATAGATTATTAGTGATAGGTCAAAAAAGGTTTAACAACAGGTTGATTGGTACGTCTCGAAGACGCAAACAAAAACAAAAAATATAATATCGTTGGATTTTGAATATAAAAAAAGTTATTTTCATATAAATATAAATAAACCATTTTCTAGGACTTTAAGAATCGGTACTGGTGAGTCATAAAAGGTTGAGCAATAGCTCGATTGATGCATCTCGAAGACGCGAACAAATACACTACATACAGTATTGTCTTATTTTTTAAATTAAGACGGGTTTTCTCATATAAGCAGAATAAACCATTTTTTTGAAACTTCATTAATCGGTACTGGTAGTTCATAAAAGTTTCAACAATAGATCGATCGATGGGTCTCGAAGACGCAAACAAATACACTAGACATCGTATTGTAGTATTTTAAATATCAAAAATGTTTTTTCTTTCGCAGAACAAGATAATTTTTTTTCTTTTTGAAATCTGGAAACTAAAGAAAAAAACAATTTCTTAATTGCTAAACTAGCTTAAAATCCTATCAGATCTGAATATCAAGCGGAGCGAAATTTATTCCAAATTTCATGGTCGTAGCAATTTTACTTTTCGAAATATGTCAAAAAAGTAGTTTTAAAAATTTTGGTTATGACAAGCCTCCCTCTATGAGGAAGCAATTCAACTACTTTTTTAAAAAAGTTTATTCCTTGCGGTTGCAAACTCTACAATTACATTTTTTGTTCACAATTCATATTTTTTGTTTCAAAATTCAATTATGTTGTCAAAAATTTAAATTAAAAAAGTAAATTAAAAATTTAATTATTTTGTTGAAAATTCGCCCTTTTGGTTTGAAAAGTCGTCTCTTTGTAGAAATTTATTTTATTTTGTTTAAAAATGAAACGTTCTGGAAAATAATTAATCTGTTTTGGTCGAAAATTAATTTTTTATTGAAAATTTTAGTGAAAGTTTTTTTTCTTTCTTAACTAAAAAATTTGTTTGGTTGAAAATTCAACTATTTTGTTGAATATTCGTCTTTTGGGTTTGAAAATTTACCTATTTTTGAAAAAACTTTATATTTTTTTTAAATACAACTATCAGGTTAAAAAATAATCTTTTTTGGTTGAAAATTTACTTTTTGTTGAAAATTGGACAATTTGATTAAAATTTTTATTATTTCTTGAATTAAATTTTTTATTGGTTGAAAATTTAACTATGTTCATTAAAATTTGTCGTTCAGTTATGAAAATTCATCTCTTTCTATATGAAATTCATCTTTTCAATTAAAAAATGCGACTGTTGGATAAAAATTTAATCTCTTATAGTTGAAAATTAACTATTTTCATTGTAAATTCACATTTTCGTGTAGGAAATTTAACTATTTGTTGGGAAATTGATGAATTTTGTTGAAAATTTGTCATTTTTGGTTGGAAATTTATCTTTTTTAGTTAAAAAAGAAATTTGTTAATAAAACTTACGTATTTTGATAAAAGTGTGATCTTTTTGATAGGAAATTAGTCCTTTTAGTTGAAAATTTAAATAAATTATGAGTGAAAAATTGATGCATTGTTTTTAGAAATTCGTCTTTTTTATGAAACATCTATTTTTTGTCCAAAATGCAACTGCTTGGTCTAAAGTTAAACAACTTCCTTAAAAATTAATTTTTTAGTTAAAGATTCATAATTTTATTCGAAAATTCATTTCTTTTGTTAAAAATTAAACTAATTTGTTGAAAATTAGTCTTCTGTTTAAAAATCCATTTTCTGACTGAAAATTCAACCATCTGGTTGTAAATTTATTTAATCTGTTAGAAATTTGTCTTTGTTGGTGGAAAATTAATCTTTTTTGTTGAAAATTCAACAGCAGGTGACATTTCGTACTCTAAGTCAGAGGGAAACGGTACCTTGTTGAAGGCTATTGTTTTGACCGAAAAACTGTAAAACCAATTAACAGCAGGTGATTTTTGTACCCTAAGTCAGAGGAAAACGATACCTTGCTGCAGTCTATTGCTTTTGTCGCAAAAATATAAAAACATTTGACAGCAGGTGACCTTTCGTACCCTAAGTCAGAGGGAAACGGTACCTCGTTGCAGTCTATTTATTTTTTCGCAAAAATATAAAAACATTTGACAGCAGGTGACCTTTCGTGCCCTAAGTCAGAGGGAAAACGATACCTTGTTTAAGTCTATTGCTTTTGTCGCAAAAATATAAAAACATTTGACAGCGTGTGATTTTTGTACCCTAAGTCAGAGGGAAAACGATACCTTGTTGCATTCTATTTTTTTGTCGCAAAAATATAAAAACAATTGACAACAGGTGACCTTTCGTACCCTGAGTCAGAAGGAAACTATATCTTGTTGCAGTCTATTGCGTTTGTCGCAAAAATATACAAACATTCGACAGCAGGTGATTTTTGTACCCTAAGTTAGAGGGAGACGATACCTTGTTGCAGTATATTGCTTTTGTCGCAAAAATATAAAATAATTGACAGCAGGTGACCTTCCGTACCCTAAGTCAGACGAAAACGATACCTTGTTGCAGTGTAACTTTCATACTAGCAAAGTTAATTTTTCTTGCAGGAAAATGGTACCCTGAAATTAACGTTAAATTCACACTTTATTTTTTCTGTTTTTACAAGAGAAATAAAAAAATTCTATGATAGGTTTTCAAATATAAAATTTTGATAAAATTATAAAAGCTTGTGTTTCCCAACAACTCTACATTGAAGATGTAAAAACATTCAGAAGAAAATTTTTTTTTCGTGGAAGGGGGCGGGGCAAAATTGTACTTATCCAGTTTTTCATTTCATTAATTTTAAAACTGCTTATTTTTGTACAAAATCGCACTTTTTGAAAAAGGCACATTTTTCATTTTATTTTCATATTAGAAAATAATCAAAATCAGATAGAAAACAGTAAAAAAAATGTTTACGTCGTAGTACATTTCAAAAAATGTCGAAAAATTCAATTTTGTTGATTTGTACCTAAAATTACAAAAAAAAAATGTTTTTTGTTTAATTTTTTTTGTGCTCTTTTTAATAAATTAAGGAAACACGTACATATTTTAAGTTTTAAACCAATTTTTTTTCTATTTTTTATGAATCCTGAAACATGAGCTATTTTTACACAAGACCCGTAGAAAGTAGAAAAAATTGAATTTTATTATGGAAGTGAAATAATCTTAGATTAAAATAGTAAAAAAAAAATTTCTTTGAAGTATAATATTTCAAAAAATTAAAAAATATACACTTTTGTTAATAAAGTTGCCAAAAAATGTTTCTATTTTTTCAATGCTCTTTTTGTAAGCTGAAGAGTAGATATTTTTAAACTTTATATAAAAATATGGATCCTGTGTGAACGGATTTTTTTGATCTTTTGTAAAAATGGTTCATGTTTCAGGATCCGTAAAACATAGAAAAATTTTGGTTTGAAACTTAAAAATATGTACGTGTTCCCTTAGTTTATCAAAAATAGCATTAACAAAATTTTTTTTTGTGCAACTTTCGGTAGAAATGAACAAAATTGCATTTTCGTCAATTTTTGAAATATTATATTTCGGCGCACAAATTTTTTCTTACTTTTTTCAAGAAAAAAAATGTAAAAAAACGTTTTTTCATGCACAAAAAAAAATTGCAATCTACTTGCCCGATGGTGAGAATTTTTTTAAATTTTTTCTTTGAATTGAGGAATGATTAAAGAATAATTTTCACCCAATAACTTCAGTTCTCAGACCCCCAAACTCTTGTATTTTGCCTGGAAAATGCCCCAAAAAATATTAGTAACTACGTTACTACTTTTGAAATTTTTCAGATTTGAATTTTCAACATAATAATTAGTTTTTTAACAAAATATTTGAATTTTTAACTAAGTATAGTTCATTTCTTAAACACAAAATATCAATTCTCAATAGAAGATGTAATATTTCGTATTTCATGGTATGAATGTATACAATTTCAATCTACAAGAACGATTTTTCAACCAAAAACATGAATTTTTTACAAAATAGTTGAATTTTCCACCCAACACAATAAATATTCAACAAAAAATATTATTTTATACGATATAGTTAAAAAAAAATAGTTAAATTTTTACCAAATATTTGAATTTTCTGTCAAAATAGTTGAATTTCCAACAAAAAAGATGACATTTTAACTTTATAATTTCATTTTCTCCTATATTTTTGAATTTTCAAAAACAAATAAAGTTTTTAACCAAAAATGGAATAGTTACACTTTGAGTTTAAAAATTAATTATTAACAAAGAGAAACCAATTTTCTACTAGTTAAATAGAACCAAAATAGACGATTTTTTTTACCAAAACTGTTTAATCCATAGCCGATAAATTGAATTTTCAAAAAAGAAGTTTAATTTTTTCCTCATAAAGACGAATTTTCAGTCCAATACATGAATTTTTCACGAAACAGGTAATTTTTCCACCCAAAACCAAATTCTTGAATTTTCTACCAAAATAGTTCAATTTTCAACCAAATAGTTGAATTTTCAAAAAAGAAATTTAATTTTTGCCTCGAAAAGACGAATTTTCATCAAAATACATGGATTTTTCACGAAACAGGTAAACTTCCAGCTAAAACCAAATACTTTAATTTTCTACCAAAATCGTTGAATTTTTAACCAAATAGTTGCATTTTCAAAAAGAAGTTTAATTGTGTCCTCAAAAAGACAAATTTTTCAGCAAAATACATGAATTTTCCACGAAGTAGATAAATTTCCACCCAAAACCAAATAGATGAATTTTCTACCAAAATAGTTGAATTTTTAACCAAACAGTTGAATTTTAAAAAAAGAAGTTTCATTTTTTCCTCAAAAAGACGTATTTTCACAAAATACTTGAATTTCCCACGAAACAGGTAAATTTCCAACTAAAACCAAATAGTTAAATTTTCTATTAAAATAGTTGAATTTTCAACCAAATAGTTGAATTTTCAAAAAAAGAGATTTAATTTTTGACTCAAAAAGACGAATTTTTAGCAAAATACATAAATTTTCGACGAAACAGGTAAATTTTCCACGCAAAACCAAATAGTTGAATTTTTTACAAAATATTTAAATTTTTAAAAAAGAAATTTAATTTTTGACTCAAAAAGACGAATTTTTACAAATTACTTGAATTTCCCACGGAACAGGTAAATTTCCAACTAAAATCAAATAGTTAAATTTTCTATTAAAATAGTTGAATTTTCAACCAAATAGTTGAATTTTCAAAAAAAGAAATTTAATTTTTGACTCAAAAAGACGAATTTTCACAAAATACTTCAATTTTCCACGAAACAGGTAAATTTTCCACCCAAAACTAAATAGTTGAATTTTTTACCAAAGTAGTTAAATTTTTAACAAAATATTTGAATTTTCAAAAAAGAAGTTTCATTTTTTCCTCAAAAAGACGAATTTTCACAAAATACTTGGATTTCCCACGAAACAGGTAAATTTCCAACTAAAACCAAATAGTTTAATTTTCTACCAAAATAGTTGAATTTTCAACCAAATAGTTGAATTTTTAAAAAGAAGTGTAATTTTTTCCTCAAAAAGACAAATTTTCAGCAAAATACATAAATTTTCAACAAAACAGATAAATTTCCACCCAAAACCAAATTGTTGAATTTTCTACAAAAATAGTTTAATTTTTAACCAAATAGTTGAATTTAAAAAAAAGAAGTTTAATTTTTTCCTCAAAAAGACAAATTTTCAGCAAAATACATAAATT